>JBCJKH010011711.1:12472-23284 GCA_039877255.1 Loriculus beryllinus | reverse complement strand
TCCAAATTGTACCTCTACAATTTGTGAATTTAAAGTTATTAACTGGATTGTCTGGTACTTTCAAATAAAAAATTCTATTAATAATACACAAAAATATTGCTGAGCTTTCTACATACACAACCCCTCAAAGCTTAATGTGCATTGTCAAAGTCAATTGAAAATATGCTTCTTGACCAACCAAGTCATCCCTTGCTGCCTGTAGAGTTGCATATTGGAAGAGCCTATTGTGTATTTACTCCTGCAAAACAGTGAAAACCTTAATCACATTCTTTCAGTTTGTGGAATATGTTTAATAACCAAGTCACTTGTGCATGGCTGCAAATTGGATAGTTGAAAAAATTCCCAATAGAATCAATAAAAAGCTTCATTACTGTTGCTACAAATGAAAAGCATTTTCACAAAATCAGGATTTTAATTTTTTTGTGTGTGTGTATGGTATTTGTCAGGTTTAGTTTAGAACAGGACTCCTAATTCACTACAGGATCACTGCATGGGATCTTCTAAGTCAGGGTGTTCAGAAGCACAGTCAGTAATCAGCTTAAATCAGTTCAGCAATTTGATGGAAACAAAATTCCTAAGAGTTAAATACGTGTATGGGAAATAATGATAACTAACCTCCACTTATATAATGTGCATCAAAGAGTGGAATTGTCCAGGTTGAACTTGGCAAGGTGTTGTCCCTCCCATTTAACCCTTCCTGTCAGGTTAAGGAAGAAACCTGCTGTAAAATGTCAAGTGCAGTTTATGCTCTATATAAATAAAGTTAATTCATACATTTTGCCAAAATGAATGTAACTTTATGTGGATGTTACTTCTCACATTGTCATAATTTTGTCCAGTTAGTTCTAATAACAAACTATTTTTCTGAAAGGATCTAAAGTAATTTCAAATCTCATACAAAATTGTAATATCCATAAGGTGATATATGAATTATTAAATGGAAGCATTTTCTTGATAGTTTACCAGGAAACAGCTGAGGATGCAGTTGGTCTAGTAGCTCTGAAATCTGTGATACACTCATTAGAGATGATTTGCAAGCTGTAGTGCAGCTAAGACTTTAAGGATTTGCAGAATGAAAGCCTTGCACTACACAGACTATTGTCCTAATTTGTGTAGGATTAACTAATACGAGATGCAACATTTTTTAGAATTCTGCTGGTGTACAGGTTAGCAATTTCAATTTTATAAATATAGAATTAAAATATAGATAGAAGTGGTCATTCTGCAATCTGACAATGATGTCACGTATGTTCGTGGAGGTGTTTTCGTTCCGAAAAGCTCAAAATACAAAAAATAAAAGAAATCAAACAAATGTTTATTGCAGACACAAGTGCAATGTAAGGGGTATCCATTTAGCTTTGTGTAATGTTAAGAAAATACGAGGAAACTCATATGGTTGTTGAAGCTTTTGCAAGTACTTTATACAGTTCAACACATCGAATATAAGTCTAGCTTCTACTAAACAAGGTAGTAATATTTGTTTACCTGCTTATCACCCTTTTAGACTGTAAAATGCCATACATTTTCTTGACCTGAATAAAATAGACAAATAACTCTTTCAGTCATCCCATTCAGAAATTATTCATTTGCTGGACGACATACCTGTCCTCCCAAAATTCTTTGCTTTATTCCTCAAATATTGCTCAGATAAAATATTTACAGTATCCTTTCTTAGTAATTTGAAAGGTATAAAGTTGTTCGGTACTCAAATGAAATTCGAGATTTCCAGAATGTTAACCCTGCATTACTGTTGGAAAACAACAAATAATATTTAGGCATCTTCATTTTACATTTTTTTAGATGCCTCTGTGGAGTTCTAGTGACATCCCTAGCTTTTGTTTGAACATGGTTAGAAGGCAACAGGAGCTTTTTTTATGTTTAATTCTAGCTTTTTAAGCTATGGTGTTTTGATTATTACAGTCTTTCTAAGAAATAAATGCAATAGCCTTTTGACATCTCCATTAAATGAAGATCACCACCAAGGTAATAAAATCAAGTCAAAGATTTTGGCTGTTGGGCTTTTGGCTTAGTTTTTAAAATAAATAAGTCAGTTAAGGATTCAGGGTTGTTATTTTTTTATTATTATTAAATTTATGTTCCTTTCCTCATTGAGAATAATTTGAATTTTCACAATATTTTAGAGCAGTAATTGCTCTGACGTGTTATTGCATCACTAGGATTTAAATTATGTAATATTTTCTTCCTGAGTCTTGACTTCCCTTAATTATATCACTTCCAGTGTTAAATAGTTGAAGTAAGAGAGTAAGTCCCATGATGTTTTTGTTGATGCAGTCACTAAGCCTGTACTTTTGCAATTGTACATGCTGCATTTTGGTATAAAGTTATGATCTTCTGCTTTTTGGCATATGATAATATCTCAGGAAATTCAGGAGTGTATTGTGATAGAAGCAATAAAATATTTGTTAGTCTCACAATATATTACTGATGCAAACAGATTTTCATGCATGAAAACTCCACAACTGTAAAAAAGCAGTACAGTGCCAGAAAAACTTTGCTGTATAAAATTCTCTACCAAGGTTTTTACAATGTTCTCTACAAATGTTCTTTTGACTTGACTCTACCTTTAACTTAGGCTCCTGGAAGCTATTTTTTTTGGTTTTGAGTAATATCACAGAGCTGTTTCATTGTTGCCATCTTGTTGCATAGGATGCCCGGCTGAAATAAATTTAGATGAGTTATACATAGATAACTTAGATTAAAAATAATAGATACTGTACTTAAACATCAGCTTTTCCTTTTCATGTTTAGCTGCTGGATGGTATTCTTTTCACTTAACTAATAAAATGGATTGTATTCACTTGCTAGTGTTGCAGATGTTTTGTCTAACATGAAAATATCAAAATTATTCTTGTATGCAGATAAGTATGAAAATTCCATGTTAGCAGTAATATTTGCTAAAGATTAATGACTGCTTAGATTTCAAATATGAGCAGAAAGAGCATGAGCCATACAACTAGAAAGTGCATAAAGCCTAGACTAATCTTGCCTGTTTGTTTACAGAGTCCCAGACCTCTGATCAGCATCCTACAGCTCAGTTGTGGTTGCTGTCCGGATTCTGTGACAGAAAAGAACATGCAATTTTAGGAAAGAAATTGTTATCATCTGCTTTATAATGCTGATTTATTTGGTGTGATAAACTGAGCTAAATGCTGTGATCTCTTTTTTTTTTTTTCATTTGACTTATAGCCATTAGCACTACAGATGTTCAGGTGCAAAAGATGAAATTAAATGGTTTAGACTTTCTCAGAATTTGAAGATTTTCTGATTCTATGAAAGCAGGAAAAGGATGTGAAGATGTATCAGTATGAGTGCTTTTGCTATGGTAAACAAACATATTATTGAAATAACAGCACTTTGATGTGAAACACGGTCCCACAGCAATAATACTCTGACAACATACTAATGACTAATTTAATGATCACACAGATTTCATAAAACTTGCAAAGCATTTTGGTTAATAAGTGCCCTCCTTCAGTAGAAAAGAAAATCCACAAAAAAGAACAAACAAACAATTTTTAAAGCATGAGCAAAGGAGGGCAAGAAAAGTGGGAAAATAAATTGTTATTTCCTCACAAAGCTTTCCCTTTAATTCCCTTGTAAATACAAGTACAAAAGCCTAGCTTGTACTGCATGTACTAAACACTACACTGCCTGATGTTAAATGAAGGAATGAAGGTCAGGAAATTCATGAGTATATAAGGACTAAGATTAGGGACAGCATAGTAAAGAGAAAAATCAAAACAGGCTCTGATATGGTGTAGAATGTTTTGGAAAGCCAAACCCTTTTCAGAGTACAAACTGATGAAATAAATTTTAAACAAGAAGATTTACTAGCTTTGATCCAGCAAAGCACAATAGCTTTCACTGAATATGGTTCCACAGAAAAAATGTTTTGCTGAATTGGGATGCCAATAGGGAACAAATGAAGCAGGACAGAGTATGTCCTGTCTAGAAATTCAGTGACTTAATTAGAATGGGAGAACTGATTCAGCTACTGAAAAAAATACAAAAACAAATGCTCTTTTCATCTGGCCATTTAAAGATGGAGCAATGGTGAAATATTGCCCTAGTTGCTTCCTGTACTTTCAGGCCTTTTATGAGGGCAATTAAACAACTGTCATTCTCTTGTTTCTGGGGAGGGCTCAGGAATTGCTGATTTGAAGAAAAAAAATCTGCTTCTTTCAGCATTCAGAAAAGCGCTATTTTTAATGGAGATGGGTGTCTTCTGCTACTAGTTCATCATAACTTTACATAGCTGCTGAACAAATGCTTCACTGCTTTAAAGGTGGTCAAGATCCAGACATCCTTAAGTGCAGGAAGTTTCTTCATTATCACCTGTTACTTTATAAATAACTTTTGAGTTTTCTGCATTCTATTCTATCAAACAATTCCGTAATTATAACAGTATGAAAATAATATCCTAGAAAAAGTTTATCAGTTCATGAATTATCCGGGCATCATAGAAACATAGAATCATAGAATAGTTAGGGTTGGAAAGGACCTTAAGATCATCTAGTTCCAACCCCCCTGCATAAGCAGGGACACCCCACACTAAACCATGCCACCCAAGGCTTCGTCCAACCTGGCCTTGAACACTGCCAGAAGGCATTTTACCAAAAGGATGTCCTATAAAGGACAAATCTTTTGTTAAATCCGTGTAAAAACAAACAAAGCAATCACTCCCAATGTAGTCCTAACCCAAATTTTGATGGCCAAAAAATAAAAATCCATAACTATTCTCCAAGCCGAGAACTCCTCTCCAAAAGGCAAGAAAAATAGTTACATCCCCAAAGCTTCCTGGTTTTTACAGTGCTCTTGTTATAAGTTTTCCATGGAAACTACTGAGATACTAAAATGAACAAGACAAAATCCTAAGATTGAGGAGAAATTAGCAAATTAATGCAGTGTTTAAAATGTCCAATGTCTTCACCTTAAACAGGAACTAAAATTAGGTAAAAGAAATGTCCATTTTGGCTTAGGGCAGGAAAGGGTTTGATTCTTCTCTGGAGAAGAGTGTAAATAAGAGCTTTAACCTTAATACAGACACCTAATTTTAAATTCTATAGTTATAGACAGACTGTGTTGTACTTTCAGTCTTTAGAAACGTTCTTTTAGAAACTTACAAAAACCACATTAAGTGAGAATAAAAACTAAACATCTCTGTGATCTATTATGCCCTTTCTGGCTAAATGGTCTCAGGACCTAAAAGTCAGTGGTGACAAAGATGACATCAGTACTGCTTTCCTTGTAACAGTTTCCCCTTTAAAACATTTTCTCCACTCTGACCCTTACCTTTCCACATCAACTATGATTTAGGAACTGAAACAGAATCCTTAATGCTTTTCTAACACAGCAGAATTCACAATTAAGTAATCCTGCCAGGTGCCACAATGCTGTAACCAGTACCAAAAGTGGCATAAGGGCCCACTGGCATCTAACATATGTATGGCCAAGGGAGTGTGAATGTGTGAACATGCACCAGCATGCACTTCCAGATGCTCACAGCTATCCAGACCAGCTTACAGAACTGGGAAGAAATGAATGTGCATGTGAATACAGGAACGGTCAACCAGTCAGACCAAAAGCGCTCCAGTGTCGGGTGTCTTTGATTCTTCAGGTATATTATATGGTCGTAATAAAACCAGGAAAGAATTGTAGTTTACACACAGCAGAATTACTTTCAAGTATATGGACTGAGCAAATCAACAACTAATGGTGGAATTAGTGAACTCGATTTGTGCTGTGTTTCAAGCTCACTGTGCTGTTTCCACATGACACTCTGCCTGCATCATCTGCTGTCTCCAGAATGCAACTGGTGTACCTGGGACTATATTATGAGCTTATTTAAAAGAAACTTCTCAACCAGAGGCTTATGATCCTGAACTATCATTCAAGCAAATCTTTTATTGACCTAGTTCTGCCTTGATAAGGATAAGCTGAAACATGAAATGTACGAAAGTAAAAATTATCTGGTTTTTCAGAGAGGGATGCATGCATAGCTCTGAAAATGAGCCTAAAGAGGAAAGTCCTCTTAAAAGAAACAAATGACTGCAAGATACAGAGGTACAATAGCTATAGTTTCCTAATACTTGCCAATGTACTGTTTTCCATAATTTATAAGAAAATGAGGGAGGAGGGAAGATTTAAAAATCGATTCCCATATCGCACACATGATAAGCACATCCAAAAACAGGAACATATTGCACTCTAAGCCTTAATAAATTAGTCTTCTCTAAGCACATACTTCTTTACAGTTACATTAAGAATATTGAGGTTTGGAATTACAGTTGGACTTATACTTGTGGAGAACAGATGTTTTGTATATCTGCAGGGTAAATATGTATGTGTTTTATGGAATTTCAATAAATTATGTCCCAGAATATCTCTGGGCTACACTTTATGTGAATAAATATAAACACAAACTCCCCAATGGTATATATAATGATATCAAATGCATTTTTACACAAATTAATTATTTCTTCAGGGAATCTTATGAAAACACACAAAGCAGTCCTCCAAGTATACACTGAACAGTGAGTGCAGTTTTTCAACTACAGTGAAGTGACAGTGATGCTTTTAAATCTCTGTCTTCATGATATCAAACTTTATAACTATCGAAGGTCACTGTTTACCTGCTAGGGTGGTAAGAGAAGCGGATACTGCGAAAATTACAACATTTTCAGTTTATGCAGTCTGCAAAGCTTGATTTTAACCTCTCAATTTGCAGAATACATGCCATGCTGTTCAGAAGCTCTTTCACAATGCATCTATGCCCAAGAAACTTAACAACCATCAAGGAAGACAATTAAATTGCCATAAACCAAGAGGAAATAGTCAGCAATCTGGTACACCGCTTAGACACACACATGTCTATGGGGCTAGATGGGATCCATCCAAGGGTACTGAGGAACCGGTGGAAGTGCTCCCTGAGCCACTTCCAATCATTTATCAGCAGTCCTGGCTGCTGGGGAGATCACAACAGACTGGAGGTTAGCATTCATCTTAACATGGCACAAATCTTGAATTCATGCCTTTATGAGGAAGGCAGAGGCTGAGGCTCTAGCAGAGACAACCAATCAGCAGAAAAACATTTCACAACACACTTTGTAAGATAAGAACTCTTCTGCTGAGCATCTGGCTTGTTACACGCATCTTCTTTCAAAGCTTCTATGCCCAAGAGTATGGCAAGGTAAGAACCACAGTATGAGAGTAATGCAGTCTTCATGCTCTCTTTTAAGAGTTCTCACTTAGTCCTGACTTGTTTTGTCAGCCTATGAAATTACTAAATAAACACAGTACATGTTCTCTCCAATTAGACCAAGATTGCAAGGCAATAGCAGATTTAAAAGTATTGAAATGAAACTATGATAATGGTCTCAGCAGTGCTAATCTGGAGGAGCTGGTCTGTGCTGTTAAAGCCTTTATAATGGCCAGGGATGCAGCATATTTTGTCAGATAAATATATAATAAACTAATAAAAAAACCCAAATCCCAACAGACAGTGTAAGAAGAATTCAAAAGACTATGGCCAACCAAGACCTTTGACTTAAGCCACACTAGTACAGAGAAAGATCAGCAAAGCCCAAAGGACCTTTCAAAGCATTTTCAATTTTTCTATCTGCTATAACGATTATTTTCCACAGATGTGGAAAAGAGTTTATTTTATCTAAGACTTAACTTCTATTTATCATATTCAGCATGTACCTGAAATACTGTATATTTCAGCAAAATACTCACAGAAGCCTCCGTAACTGTTTCACAAAAAAAAAAAGAAGGAACATTGAACAGGGCAAACCTGAAAGACCCTTAGTCTAAGTGGGTCCTCCCTTGGCTTGCTGATCTCTGAAGCTCTGAATTTATGATTCATGTGACTGCAACCACACTTGTTCCTGAGAGGAAAGATGCTAGGATGCAAAAAGCTCCAACACTGAGTCTCTTTTCTGACACCAGCTACATATCTCAGCCAAGGCCTGCAGATAACACTTAAGAACAGCAGTGATTCATTTTTAATGCCTTTTGTGGGACTGACAAGCAGACAACACCTGAAGAGGTGACACTCTTCTAAAAAACGCTGTGAGTAATGATACTAGAAAACTTAACTAGCAGTCCTTCTATCTTTTAGTTTTGTAACACAATCAATGCAACCATTCCTGATTAAAACCTAAACAAATCTCTTGTCCTGTTACATGAAAATCAGACTGTAAATCTACCTGTAAACTTAAACTCGGGCAATTTAGTTCTCTACAGAATGAAATGCAATCACCCTGAAATGATTTTTAAGCGAAGAAAAAGAAATATAACTCAGTAAAATTCAAAAGGCTGAAAGCAGGTCAGAATTAAGTGAATGATAATACAGACAGCTAACAGCAGAACCGGCAGCCACTATTAGCAGATAGTCACTCCGAATACACTTGTAATACTTCCCCAAAAAAAAGAAGAAAAGCTTATTTTCAGATACAGCCTTAATTTAAACTTGGAAGCTTTGCTCAATTTCATGCTTACCTGACTATAAAGTGCCAATAATGCATCCATTTCTATATTTTCCAGGAGATCTTCAAGCACCACGCAATTCCATTGCTCATCTCTCAAGCTGAAGTGAAAGACAGAATTAATATTGAAGTCTTCCCAGGCGCAACAACTGTATTACAGAAAACAATATCTGAAAGTCATCCATTCAGGAAGCGTGACTTCCTGTCAGCAAAGCTGGGTGAGCAGGATAACTTCCAAAATAAGCCAACTTCTCTTCCCTTCTTCCCTGAACCACCAAACAAACATGACAGCAGAATCTAAGGCTATGCTCTTGAACGCAATTCATATCCAGAATCACTTCAATGTGACACGATTCAGCCTGTCCCCACCCTCTTTAAATTTCATCACCACAGTTTATGGCAAGTTGTGGATAATCTTATTGCTGGAATATAATGGTAAATAGCTAATTCCCTCACTAGTGGTGTTTCTTTTTGTTGTTTCTGGACCAAACCATGAAGCCATCCTCATGTCACTTGGTAAAAGTACAAAACTTGTTTCTTCCATTAAGTTTCCAGGTAAACAGTAAAGGCTAGTTGCTGTTTCTTTGAAGGCATCACTGAGAGATCTCTACAGTAGCATCCACAAATCAGTAACCTATTTGCTCTTCTAGTGACCCTTCACTTCTGCAAATAAGAGTCATTAATCTACATTGCGTAGAGCTCCAGCATGTTCAGAATTGAAACAGACTTTTAAGAGCGCTGTAACTCCACTCAAAGCCTCTCAAAGACATTTTAAATATATCAGTTGTTACACAGAAATTCCTCTTTGTAATGGAAAACACCCTCTCAGGATCACACACGTGTCTTGAAATGTGGTAGGCTTTTAATACTGTACAATACACATAGAAATGTAAAAACTAACTCCTGTAACCCTACTGAAGGTAATACAATAGTTTGCAATTTTGCACATTACCACTCATTTTTGCTAGGTAACCTTCATGACCAGACCGATATTTCTATGCACTTTTTTTTTTGGTTACTGATACCTTTACATAAAAATTGGCCAGGGAAAAGTGAAACTGAGCCTGTCTCTGAAGAAGTTTATATATCCTATCAAAAATGACTATGTGACAGTGAATTCAGTCTACAGTGTGACAGCTGACATAGAAATTTAATTTAAATCATCTCAGTTACTTCCCATGACCCCTGCAGATCAGGTTGCATTGAAGTCCCTACCTATCTTCTTTGGAGACAAAGGAACAGGATTGAAATTCTTTTCCTCCTTGCTGCTAAGGAATATTATTATTTTTCCACTATCTCCATCAAGAAATGGTGATTGCCATGCAACACAGCATAATTTATACACAACTAGGTTATTTCATGTTTCTTATTTTAATATTTCCAAGATTCCTCAGTTATGCTCTGGGCTACATCACAAAAATACACTGTTCAAACATATGCATAGTCCCTCCCCAACAGCAGAACATTTAGCCTGCTGTTTGTAATATCTTCTGGTCTATAAGGACTGCTTATAGAACCAGAGACCAAAGGACTTACCTTTGCTGATGCAGATTTATAAATTGCCCACATTTATTCATAGCCTGTCTTAGCTGAACTGTCACCTGTCTGTCTGCATTTGTTTCCACAGCTTCACTTGAAAGTCCCAACCCATCCAGAGTCCACCTCTGCCTGCTCATTAGATGGTGCTGCTGCTGAGCTGACTCCTTGTGCAACATCTCATACTCCAGCTTCCTGTCAAGTTCTTCAATCTCCTAGAGGTTAAAAAGACATAAGCATAAAAAGTCATAATTTAACTTGGAAGAGCAAATTTCATTTGGAGACAAGAAAAAAGATGGTATCAAAATTTCTGATATTACTTTATTCATTTCTCATTCTACCCAGCCACTTGCAGTCATTACACTTTCAAATTCATTGCATGGCTTCAGCAAACATGACTTGCAGACCAGGAATATCAGAACAATGTCAAAAGACACAAGTCAATTTTCACTGTGTTAAAGGTCAGTGACCTCTGAAACCTTCCACTGTAGACGACACCTACAAAGTACACTACCAGCATGGCTCAGATTAAAACAAAAGAATGGCACCATTAGAATTCATCTGTAAGCTGCATAAAGCCTCTGAAAAGAGCTTCAGAAACTCAGTCCAAGTTAAATCTAAAGTAGGTTTAGTTACACTGAATAAACAGCTAATATCAATGAGTTTTATGTGAAAAAACAGTAATTCACATTTAGTGTGATAAAATTAGGGTTAAAATATTATGCTGTTTGGGTTAAACCCAAAGTCTTAAGTGGACTTTATCCCT
>JBCJKH010011709.1:0-38507 GCA_039877255.1 Loriculus beryllinus | reverse complement strand
TGGTGGTACCTGCCATTCCTGCATCCCAGTGCTGGTGATACCTGCTGTTCCTGCATCCCGGCACTGGTGGTACCTGCCATTCCTGCATCCCAGTGCTGGTGATACCTGCTGTTCCTGCATCCCGGCACTGGTGGTACCTGCTGTTCCTGCATCCCAGTGCTGGTGGTACCTGCTGTTCCTGCATCCCGGCACTGGTGGTACCTGTCATTCCTGCATCCCAGCACTCATCAGGCTGTGCTTTGCTTTGCATCCTGCCCTCCCCACCTGCCAGCCTGGCTGTTTTCAGCTTTGTGTTTCTGCTGATGTGAAAGCCAGAAGCACGGGGTGGGCTGGTGGAACAAACAATAACTGATTTACTTGGTTAATTTAAATAGCGTCTGGTGGGTAGCACAGGGAGGCTGCACCGCTGCTCCAGCAGTCATGCTGGGAGGCAGGTCTGCAGCCCCATTACGTGCTATTATTGCTTTCAGGGTAATGTATACATTTTCTTTCACTATCACATAGTTTTTCTCCTTCATTTTTCATGAGAACTGGCATTAGATTAATGGTTAAGCCATGGAAGAAACGTAACACCGTGCCAGTCTGATTTATTGACCACTTAGTGCTGATGAAGCTGCAAACAAGAGTCAGGCAGATGTTGCAGCTGCATTTTTCTTTATCAAAGCTAACAGCTTTGTGTGTCTTTTAACCACTTGTTGCACCATCTCCTGCTTATCCTACAGCACTGGGGACAGTGGAACAAACCCTTCCATCATTCTAAGGAGACAGGTGGGGCACAGCGTGCCCAGGAGCCTGAACCAGGTCAGGGATAGGCGGCAGCATCTCTAGCTCTGCAGATGCTCTGGGCACTGAAGTGATGGGTGGCTTTCCAATGGGCACAGCTCCAGAGCCGTCTGCAGCCCAGTCTAGGGCTCCCTGTAGGACTTACCTCCACTGTCCTGGCTCGTTTCCCACGTGGAAGTTGCATTAGTGATGTTTTGTTTCAGTCTTTCACATTTCTCTTGTTCTGCTGGTAGGTCTCCAAAAGGAAATAGTGATTCTCTGCTGATGTAGAGTTGTCCAAAACATGTGTATTCTCTTCAGTTGTGTCAAAACATTTACATTCTCCAGGTAGATGGGCATTCATGAGACTTGCCAGTCTGAGGTCAGCTTCTGGATGTAGACATAAGGAGCAAACCTCTTGGTTTTGTGTTTATTTTATATGCTTTTATGTATAAGAAGTATAAACTCCAGCACCAGTCTGCTGCTGAGGTCCGTGAGCTGCCGCTGCCATGAAGCCAGGAAGCCCCATTGCTCTCACTAGCCTGGTAACAATCAGGCACTATCAGGCTGTGAAAAGCACAGTTAATCTGAACCGGAGGAAGCAGCATCTGTGGATCAGCAGAAAGAAAATGTGGCACCATGTGTGTGGTGACCAGAGGATTTGGAGTGGAAAGAGAGGATGTGGTGTTTTACTGTGTCCTTCTCGTCTCTCATCTGGGGCAGATGTGCCCTGTGAAACGGAAGGGTTTGAACACACAAAAATTGAAGATAAAAGTAGAATCTTGAGAAGAGATCTGGTGGTTTGCTTTGCTTTAGCACTTTCCAGAAGAACTCCAGAATAGGTTGTTAGCAGTTCCTTACGAGGTTTCCTTGCCTCTTCCCTGTGCAATGCAACTTTTATCTTCTGTGAGATACTGCAGTCTCAGAATCTGCACTGAAAATCGCCCACTTGCAGTTTGCATCAGTAAAGGGGGGAAAATGCAAGTTTCTGCTCACATATCTTCCTCATTTAAAGACAGCTTCTCCAGATAAAGGGACACATCAGGGTGCAGCATGCAAGGGGGTGCAGGAGGAGGGAGGGCACTCTCAGAGCTGTGTGTTTTACCTGTGGGAAGTTACCTTCCACTGGTCTTTCTTTAGGGCAAGTGTCCATGGGCTGCTCCAGCCCTCTGCGGGTTTCATAAGCAAGCACTCCCATTAGCGCAACCTTTGCAAATGAATGATGGCTCGCCTTCCCTCTCCCACTCAGAACAGGGCTCTAGCAGCATTAATGAAACATTAGAGTTTTAATTACACCATTATCCTATTTATTTTTATAAATAATTCCAAAGCAGTCATTAAGTTTGTGAACTTCGGACTAAACGACTTAAGGGAGAGAAATCAGCTTCTCCATCTCGTTATTATCTATTGTACAATCTCGCTGGGATGCTGTTGGGGAAAGTAGCCGAGTTGTTTCTGTTGCTGTTGTGAAGATGATTCATTTACTCACAGGGTGGTAGCACACTGCTCAGCTCCCGACTTGAAGCGGCTGTGTCAGTGGGACGGCGCCGCAGTGCGTCAAAGCCATCTCCATCCCTGTCTCAGGCCCCGGACAGCGGTGCATGGGGGGAGAGGGGAGCATTACCCAGCCCTGCAGGAGCCTTGCAGTCGTTCTGCAGCACTTCTGCAAAGGACGCAGTCTCTTCCAGCCCTGACCTTCTGCAGCTTGCTGCTTTCCTTGCAGAGCTGCAAGATCTTCACAAGACAAGGAATGTAGGGATGTGTGGAAAGAGCCCATCCTGGGGGCACTCTGAGCCTCCTTGGCTCTTACCTCCTTCTTTCTGTCACTATAGGGAAAGCGTGGCTGTTACTGATGTTCCAGGGTGAATTCCCACTCATTCGAAGTAGCTTTATGTGGACCAGAGCTGACAGAAGTCGGCTCAAACAGACTGCAGGTCCCTTAAACCAAAGCAAATTACCTGGTGTTTGTTGCAACTGCTGATTGCAGGGCTCCTGCAGGCCTTCAGTGTTTTATGGGCTGGAGGAAAGGTTCACCCCAAGCACACAAGGGGAGCAAGGGATTTACAAGCAAAGGGCACTTAGGATGGGAGGAAACTGTGTGCGAGCTCTGTTGTGCCTCCTCTTAGAGAACAGCTCTGATCTTGGGAAGATCTGGTCCATACTGGGATCTAATTATGGTGCTTTATGGCAGGTTTAGGAGAGCGTTATGAGGCTTTCCTAGTTCTAATTAGGAAGACAGATGCAAAGAGAGGCCCAATGGTGTAACTTTTGCTGTGCTCTCTCTGCAGAACCCAGACATCGTGTTGGTGCACTACCTGAACGTCCCTGCCATCGAGGACTGCGGGAAGCCATGCGGCCCCATCTTGTGCTCAATAAACACAGACAAGAAGGAATGGGCAAAGTGGACAAAAGAGGAGCTCATTGGGCAGCTCAAGCCGATGTGTGAGTATCTGCTGGAGGCTTTTTTCTCTTTGGCTTTATGAAGGGTTAGAGAGCGATGTCTCTTGCTGCCACCAACTGCCCCTGGGAAGGAGTCATTTGTCAAACTCACCTTGCATCTGCATGCACTGTCTTTCTTCCAGTGTTCAACAGTTCTGGGATGCATGGTCTGAGAAGACAGGTCGTGGTCCAGAAAAAGTCCCTTCCACACACTGTATAAAAACTGTGCTTGTGGTCTTGTGCTTCCCATGCCTTTCGTAAGCACACAAGGAGCCTTTGCATTCTTAGGTAGCTATCCCCCAAGGGCACTCCATGTTTGTGTCAGATGGGAATGGGTTGCTGTTGCTTAGATGGACTCTGTGGAGCTGGGTGCTTCAGAGTGGGTATCGTTTACTGCTGTTCTTTGCTGTGAAGGCCACTTAGGTGTGTGCAATGATGAGGAGGTTTGCTCTGCAAACAGACCTCTGTGCATCTGCCTTGGACTGTGTTTCCCTTCACACCACAGCTACATTGTGTGTCTTCCCCTGGAGAACAGTTCCCAGCGTGCATGCAAACATCTTTTTGCAATGAAAGAAAGGTTTGGTGCAATGTGGGTCTGTAAGGAGGAGAAAATTAACCACAAGAGCCACGATACCCAATCTAGGTGCTTGCATCTGAGTCAGCAAACCCCAGGTCTGCTTTCCGCCCTCACCCCTGCCCCAGCCAGACGCTGGTTTCATGGCCAGCTCTCTGTAATGAGAGGTCAGAGCTGTGAAGTCCATTCTGATGTGTCTCAACCATCAGAGGGGGATCAGTGTCACGTTGTGCTGAGCACAGCATTCGCGGTCCAGGTTTGCTCCACTCCTTTGTTGCATCCTAAGCTCTGCCAGCCCCATGTAGTCCTTTTCCATATAAAGCTTGGGGCGGGAGGGGTGTGCAGAAGACAAGCAGAAGAGAAGAGAGAACATGACACATTTGCTAAACAGAATATTGCCCCCGGGACCAATAACCTTAGACAGAGATCCAGGATGCTGAAGGTGTAGCTGAGGCTGGACAAGTACCTTTCCATTAAACAGGAGGGGAAGTGGCAGCCTGTTAAAAAATCTGCAGTGCATCAAGAAAATGATGTGAAAACTGCAACAAACTCCCCATAAATTTAATAACACTTGGCTCTTTTATGTCTCAGGAGGGAAGAGTGAAACTCTGCGCAATTATTCAGAGTATGTATGCATGTACACGTCTCTGTTTATGGGTACATATCCTGGGAAACGCATCCTTAGAAATGGAGCTCAAATAAAAGCTTTGGATGCTGCTCAGACCTCGGAAACAAAGAGGACATGGATAACTGTGTTTGGGGAGCACAGAGGGGCTCTGCTCGCCAAGAAGCCATCAGATTTGTTTCCAGGATTGCGTGTGCCATTAAATCCTGTAGCCAAGCACATTAGTTTCATCACATTTTTGCATTAATCACATTCTTTCACAGACTTCACAGTTTGATTGCCTGATGTTTCCAAATTTCTCTGCCCTAAAGCTGATTTGTCAGTGACTTAATCAAAGCATTGGGTATGGTGTCACTGGGGAAGCGACAGTCTCACCCTTTTGCCTGTTCTGTGTTGGGGTTCTCCTACGTGTGATTCCTCTGGGCTCGAAAGCTGTGAAAGGGGTTTTTGGTGATTGATTCTCTGGTTTTCTTGGTTGCCATTTTTAATAAGAATT
Organism: Loriculus beryllinus; assembly: GCA_039877255.1. Classification (NCBI taxonomy): domain Eukaryota; kingdom Metazoa; phylum Chordata; class Aves; order Psittaciformes; family Psittacidae; genus Loriculus; species Loriculus beryllinus. The sequence continues at coordinate 33,611 of JBCJKH010011709.1, read as the reverse complement.
TCATGTTTCAGACAAGTTAGTGCTGATACAGCCGGTGTGTGTGTGTATAGGTACTGTACCTGCAGGGAGGTTTGAGAATCCTGTTTCATTCCAAACTGGGAGAAGCCAATTCCCATTCTACCTTTGGGGACAATGCAGAGGCCATTATCCAGGTCTCAGCTGGCTGAGTACAAGTGCTGTTTGTTCAAGTCCTCCTCAGCCTGGACCAGAGTCAGATATTAAAGCTTTTGACCTCTGTCAGGTATTAAAGCTTTTGTATCAGAATCTGGGCTAACGGAGCGTCTGTGGTGCGGCAGCCAAAGGCTGGGAGCGTGTTCTCTTGGCCGTGTGTGCCTGGAGAACTGCAAGTGATGTGGCAGATGGCTGGCAGAGAGAGAGACATCGGTCTGAGAGCCCGAGCCAGACAGATACATCAAACTCTTTTTCCTGAAACACAGAGACCTTGCCTGGGATGAGCAGGAGTTTGCTCGCATCCGTAACTCACTCTGCTCCTTCTTCCTTCCCTGCTGCATCATCCCAAAGTCAGTCCAGGCCTCAGAAGGCATCTGGGACAGGCACAGGACGTGGGTACCAGACTGCGTCACCTCCATGAGCAGAGCAGCGCGCTGAGGTCTAGGAGAGGGCTCCTCCTGTCCTGGCTTGAAGGAGACCTCTGCAGAGGTGGTTTTTCCTAGTGCTGTGACTGTTCTTGTGCTGATGGTTATGGATGAGAAAGCACCTTTTCAGGGTGGCCATAGAGCTCTGAGAGCTTCCTGGAAACACCATTAACTTGTCCTAACAGAGCTGCTCTGTGAGCTAATTAAGAGACTGAAATTAACCCATTTGAACATCCGTGGAAGGTAAACAGTTGATGCAGATGCTCTGAGGATTTGGGGTTTCATCAGCATCTCCAGCTGAGACTGTACATAATGAACTGATCAGCTTGACTTCAGTTTTCACAGCTTTGGGTTTCTGGTTTAGTTCTGATGTATTTGTTACCTGCATTCATACTGGGACGTCCATAACCTCCTGATGCTCCTTTCTGGACTGTCACTGGTGGCTTCTCAGGCCTCAGTTCTGCAGTCCTTGAGACTGAAGCAGACAAGCCTGGAAGAGCTCTGGATTCATGACCTCCAGCAGGATGAGTCCCCTTTCCTTCCAGGCTAGGAGATGGGGCGCCGTGTCTTAGAGTCATAAGCATGCTTAGGGAGCACGTGGAGGGCTGTAAAGCTTCCACTGAAACATGCTGCTTCTGCTGGCAGACCTGTGATAATCTGCGTGTCAGCAGCATCCTAACTAGTTGTCTGAATCAAATGGGTCATCGTGTGCCTTGCTCCTGTCCATGTGCAGCTTTTCAGGACATTTGTGCAAAGTGAACAGTGATAATACATGGAAATTGTACAGGACCATTGTCCAAGACACCTGTGAGTCATTGCAGGATGCCTGCATGAAAAATGTGTCTCAATTTGGCCCTGTTTGCCGGTTTTCCCCTCTTTTGTGCCCTTTACAGTCTTGCTTTGAGATTTCTCTGAACAGATTTGCAGATGTCCTTCGAGGCATCTGGTGGTGAAATCAAACGGCAGCGGCAGAATCCAGCACAGCCGAATTCTGTGTGTGAACTCCATATGATCAGCAAATTGCGGCCAGCTCATGTTGGGGGTTTCTCCAAATCATCCCCTTTTGGCTTTCTCATCCCTCAGCTGGCAAAGTGTGAGTTACAGGCTCACAGCTGGTGCTACGCTGCAAGCCTTGTTTCAGGTCCACTTTCATTTGGGTAGAGGGGGGAAAGCAGCTTTTCTTCATTCCTCTGCTGCCTGGAAGCTGATTGCTCCCAGCACAGCTGGGGATGCTGGAGCTTCACATGGCACCCAGCACACTTAATACCCGTGGGCATAGGCAGCGGTCCCTGGAGTCACCAATTCAGTTTGTAAATGAAACCATCAAGGGTCTTGGAGCTCACCTGAAACTGCATCCCTTTTGTCGCAGTTGGAGAGGGCGTTAAATCCTCATCACCCAGAGCAAAGTTTGAAATAGCAGAGATCTGTTTTAATAGAAGAATCGATTGTTGGGTATTTTTATCTTGGCTTAAATTTACATTCACTTTCAGTGATTGTGGTTGAGGTTTTGGCTTTATAAACTTAAAGATCAGTTGCACAAAACTGCCACATGGGATGATTTTTACCATTCCCCAACCTGTTTGTCAGAGGTGCAAAGTGGAACTGAAGTTTGCCAGCTCAGCACCAGCTGAGGGCCAGGCGAAAAGTAACTGAGTCTGTAAAAGAGTAATGCAGGTGTCCAGTTTTGGACAGGTTCTGATACCCCGGTGGCCACTTGGACTTCAAGTACCTCCCATTCACATCTGCTGCGGAGCCAGGATCAGCCACCTGCTCCATTCTCATCCTCTCACCACAGTGCAATCTTTCAACTGCAACTGGAGATACCACAGTGAGATAGTCCCAGCAGCTGAATCCGAGTGTTGACAGCAATCCAGTATGAGCCGGACTGTTGGCAGTGATGGGAATTAACTTGAGGAGAGTGAAACCAGTTCCCCCTGGAAGTTGGGTATTAAACCAGGTGCAGCAATGGCAGAACCTCTCTGAGGATGCCACAGGCGCACCAGCCCTTGTTTTCTTTGCTTCCTTAGTATTCTGCCTCCCCTTTTAGCATTCAGCTTGCTAACAGTCAGACTCTAAGGCTGTGGTCTCTCTTCCTGGTATCCCACTGGGATGCTGTAGGGTTATAACTAGAGACCTTGCGGTGCAGCCCCGGGAGGGGCTGGGAGGCCGGTGGGAGGGCCGGGAATGCTGGCCTTTCTCCTGTGCTAACGAAGATTTGTCTTTTTTTCCCAAAATCGCCCAAAGCGAGGTTTTTGCCGGAAAAAAATGGGAGAAACATAACTCAAAGATGGGATGTTCCTGCGCGACCGCGGAGCCGGCGGGCGGCGGGACCTGCGCGCGTTCCTTATCCCATGGCGCCACCTGGCGGCGGCCGGGCAGGTGCCGGTCCCGGCGGGCTGGAGGTGTCCGGGTACCGGTCCCGGGGGCATGGCGATGGCAGGGTACCGATCCCGGAGGGATGGCGGTGGCAGGGTACCGATCTCGGAGGGATGGCGATGGCAGGGTACCGATCCCGGAGGGATGGCGATGGCAGGGTACCGATCCCGGAGGGATGGCAGTGGGTGGGAGCCGGTCCCTACGGGGTGACAATGGCTGCGTGCCGATTCTGGCAGGGTTGTGGTGTCTGGGTGTCGATCCCGATGGGATGATGATGGCCAAGGTCTGATCCTGGCAGGGTGTCAGTGCCTGTGAGCTGCAGATGGAGAAGGGAGCGCCCACCGGTGGAGTGCAGCTGGGGATGGAGGAGCAGTTAGTACCGTGGTTGTTCCCTGTGGGCTGCCCAGTGTGAGACCGTTCCCTCTGTTCAGCTTCCAGCACCAGCAACACTGGAATGCGGTTGGAGCCAAGCACCTTTGCATCACCACACACAATTCCAGAACTGACCAGCTGGGCTTTTTAGCAAAGCAGGTCAGATACTTGGAGTCCTGTGGATGGGAATGGCCCAGCCGGCAGTGGCAGCTTTGTCCTGATTAATGTTGTCAAAGGCAAGAAGCCCTCCAGTGCAATTTGCTTTTCGTTATGGGTTACCACACCGGTGGCTTAGCAGAATGGTTTGCCAGAGTTAGCTTCAGCTCTGGTCTTTCACGTGTGAGCAGCCTTGAACTTCAGGTGGCTGTAAGTGCAGATTGCGTTAGCTGTAAGTAAGAGCTGCAGAAGTCTCATTCCAGGCAGCTTCAGAAGAGTTGTGTCCCTCTGCTCCTCTCCAGGTAACTGAACCCGATGTACTTCCTGCCTGTGCGTCCTGTGGCATCTGGGCAAACCTTTAAGAAAAGGTCTTATTTGAGAAGAAAGACTTGTCTGGAAAGAATGGTTAAGAGTAAAGTGTCTATATGAGTTCTTACGAAGACATTAGAATTCAGGCAGTGTGATGCAGCAGTGGTGAATGTGCAGGGTGATCTTCCTACCCGCATCCCTGGCAGTGGGGCTAAGGACATCTGTCCATCCTAACCATTAATGAGTGGAGGTGGAGGGCTGGAAAAATCAAAGCTGAATTGCGTGTGGATGCAAAAGGATAAATCCAATGGAAATCTCCTCCAGCCAAGCTGCAAAATCGGAACAAGGCCTTTACTTCTGTCAACACCAACGCAGTGAAAATTGAAGGGACAAGGCTGCCATTTCCAATTGACCATCACTATGGAAACAGCCTCCCGGTGTCAACAGTTGGTGGAGTGGGATGTAGGAAGCGAGACGGCTGTTCTTAGCAGGGCAATAGGACAAAGGACCAGTCAGTGCTTGTAAGTTTGCAAAGCAGCCAAGGGCAAGGCTGGTGGAAAGGTTTGTACGGGGCCATCCGAGATGCAGCAAGAGAGAGAGGCAAACAGGAACCTGGCCTTGATTATTCCAAATATTTCAGCTCTGTTGGACCAGTCAAGTTATCTGGTTAATGTGGGAGATGCCATTGTTGTTATTCAAAAGACACGTCCTTACCTGTCAAAACAGGGCAGAGGAGCAGCACACAGGGCACAGTGAATGGCTTCATTCTGTAGTGTGCATATATGTGTTAAGAGCTTTGGAATGTAAAAGGAAGCCTAAGAATGGATGAAGTCGCAAAAAATGATGTCTGAGAGCATTCAGAAAGGGTGGAATGACCAGATTTAAATGTGAGGAGTATTTTAGGGACAAATTTTGCTTTGAGTGCAAGAAACCACAAAGAGGGAAATAAATGGTCAGGATTTTAGCCATTGATGGTGTTTGGTCTAGAGTGAAGGTGAGAGAGCAGTGTAGGCTTTAGGTGATGGGGAGGAGGAAGATCTCTACAAGACCTGGTAATTGTGGAAGACCGAGTACCACCAGCAGTGACAGAAGGCAGAAATAGCCAGGGTGTTGTAAGAAACCTGGACAATTGTATGACATTCCTTTGCCTTCTAAGCTACCTTCTTGCTCATCATCCAGCTAGTTTTTCCTTCCCATGCTCCTGATGCTCAGAGTCCTGGGAGCACTCATGAACAGGGACCAACATCAGAAGATCATTTTTATTTTCTTCAAAAGGGAAGAGATAGAAGAAATGTGTGAGCCTGTGCTCACAGAAGGAGGGTAGAGCAGCATTAGCATTGTGAATCATGGACTTTCCTCCAGCCTCAGTTCTCTTCTTCAGGCACCCAGTGAAAGAGCAGTACTTCTCCCCAGCTCCACTATGCAGAGGATGCATGGCAAGAGGAATGCATTGCTGCTGTAATGCAGCAGCGTTTAGACCCATTTGTGGTTTCTCTGGGAAGGGAATGTGTTGAGCAGTTCACAGCTTTCATTTTAAATTATAAGGAAAAGCAGGAGGTGTCTAAACAGAAACACATTAAAATACTTCCCAGAATTTCTGTTAAGCTTCAGTCTTCCCCCCCCCCTGTTTTTTTATGTTCCTGCATTATGACTATATTTAATCAAACATAGTTGTACAGTGGTTTCACTTCTTGAACCACTAAGAAACAGGAAGAACGTGTGTATGCTTTTTATTAACCTTCCTTTCATAATGCACTTTCTTCCCTATAGAAATCTCCTTTCCTGCTGATTCATTATGTGTCAGGAAGCCAAGCGTGACATGTTAAAAGCCATCTTGATAGTATTTGGTATTCAGGACTAACAGCTCAGCAGCTCACAGGAGTTCTTTCCAAGGGGGAGGGAGAAGATGTGCGTGTTGGATGTGCCAGGGTAGTGGATAATTTGCATTAAGCATCCAGGCAGTCTATTTTTTTGCAATCTGTCACCCTTCACTGGTTTTTTATTTTATAACCTTTATAACATAAGGGGAACAGAAGCACTAAAAAAACTTGCACCACGTGGACAGAAGCTGGAATTGGAGCCCCTTGGGATGGGCAGGAGCAAGGAGGACTTTCCTCAGCAGCAATAGATCTACAATGGGACTTTGTTATACGGGAAGCACCTGAAAATAATAGGCAAGGCACTCTAAGTATCCATCTATAAAGCTGTCTGTTATTGCTTAGCTTCCAGCTCGCAGCTGGATTCTGACTTAGGAGCCATCATCATGAATACACAAACCATGAGACATGACTCACGTACCAGACTTGCCCCTGTAATATGCTGCTCATCGAAGGGTTTAGCAGCAGGAGGGTGCAAACTCTGTCAGAGTGCTGTAGATCAGCCTTTCTGTACCTATCAGCATGTGTGCCAGCTCTTTCCTATAGCAAAGCATTGCTGAAGTAACCAGAAATAAGTTAATGCAAAGTTTCTAAGTAATAACTGCAGTCCAGTAACTTCCTGCAGTGTAGCCAAAAGTATTCCAAATGCATGACTGCATTTTAATCTCACTGGCAATGTATTTTTTTCACCAGTGCTATTTGAACATCACTTATTAGGAATAATATCACATGTGACAGAATAATGCTCCAGAACAATAAACCAAATGTGAGTGGAGGTACTGAAGCAGTAAGCATCTATAACCTTAAACTTAGACATAACAGCAGGAACTGAGTGCTAAGAGAGAACTCAAAACTGTGAACATACAAGAAAGCAAAATCTGTTGGGTACAATAACAATAAATGTGGCTGTCAAGGAAGTACAGAGGGACTCATTCCTAAGCTAACTGCAGCACTTTAGATAGTGATACGAGGAGGAATACTTGTAAATCTTATTTACCATTATTTCTGCAAGTTAATCGCAGAAAGCTGAAGTCTTTGGGACTTGTAACTTTGCTTTGGTGTATCCTGGTTAAGGATTTCAGAATATAAGAGGCAAGGAGCCTGCTTTGATAGAGTGTGACAATGGAAAAATCAGCTCTTCAGGCCTGAGCTGCCAGGCACAGGGACAGCCCAGAAATGATGCTGCCATCAACCATCACTTCCCAAAATCTGCAAGTGAGCTCTAATGCACACAAAGGATAAATAATACCTACGTATAAATTGCTAAGAGAAACATTAAAGGAGACAAAAGATGCTTTGAGTCAGTTATTATGGAGAAAACATTTTACAAATGCTTTTCCATTGTAAGTCGAGTTGAGAATATCATTGTTGTGTGAAGTTCTGCATCTGAAAATGCTGAGCAGGAGCCTTTATTCGAGTAATACATGTGCATGCAATTTAGCATTCTTATTTAAATAGCTAACAGGCCAAGGGAATCCCCAAGAGACCTGCAGTTTGCAGTGTGTTCTGCAGTGTTACCGCCTTGTCATCCAAGTCAGTGGAGGTTGCACACTGTCTGCTAGTGACTCCCAAAAACTGAGTCAGTCTTCACTGCTGCCAGCCAGGATCTGACAATGAAGACAAAAGGCAAAAGGTTTGTATTTGCTATTATACTGGCATCTTTGGCTGCTGATTTTATCATAAAACTAACTCATTTTGGTTTCATATTAGACAGGAAAATATTCCAAAGTGCTCCTTGGAATGGTGCTGTTTTACTTCGATGAAGCACAAGCATTTTGTTGCCTTCAGGTTACATGCACTAGTCAGAGTCCTTACAATTATTCAGTCTAGCTGGAGAGCCACCATTAACAACAAAGATGTTCTACTGAGGACTTTTTCCTCTGTGTGTACTTAATCCAGGAATTGCGTTTGGAAGCCTATAGATATCAGGGAGCAGAGAATAGTAAAACAATAACCATTACTGTGGCTTTTTATAGGTCTCCTTCAGTTCTGATACCAAGCAGCAGGACTGGGTTTCTGCTGTTCTTTTGCAGCAGCTTTTGATGGTTTCTGGCATGGTTTTGAAGTTTCTGATGGGAAGTTTTACTGTTGTCTTTGCAGTTCATGGCATTAAGTGGACATGCAGCAATGGAAACAGCAGTTCAGGGTTCTCGGTGGAGCAGCTCGTGCAGCAGATCCTTGATAGTCACCAGACCAAACCGCAGCCTCGGACACACAACTGTCTCTGCACTGGTACCTTGGGTGAGTACCTTGGGAGGGCACAAAATGATCACAGCTTAATCCAGACTTGGAGGAGGGTTTGTGACACTGAAAGGCTAAAAATGCTGTATCATGAAGCACTGAGACACACTCAAAGGTGACAGAAGAAGTCTTGATGCTAAAAAGATAGAGCTGGAACTCCTGGAAAAGATGTCACTACTTGTAATGTGCAAGTTCTGATAAATGCTCTCCATATGTGACCTGCTCAAAAAGCCGTATTTTCTTCTTCATCCTCAAATTTTGTTCCTGAAGCCTCAAAATTTAATGTTCACTCTCTAAACTCCTTGCCCTGCAGCCTACTTTGCTGAAGACAGTGGATACAAGTCATTAATTACAGGGCATCACCAGGACAAGACAGGTTTTATTTAGGTATCATGAAAATACAGGAGGTTTCTTTCCTATTAAAGAAGGTGGCTTTGTTTTGAGTGAGACTACAACAGCAAGAAACAGCATCCTTAGTATTATGTTTATATGGAGAGTGGGAAGCTGAGTGATTCACTTTTCCAACTCATCTAGCCACCCTCTCCTAGTACTTTGGTCAAGTAAAATATATGACATGTTAATTAGTCTATAGCAAAATGTATAAAGGGAAGCTGTTAGTCCTTCAGAAGGTTTATTTTCTTCTTTTTTGGGGCAGTTGTATTATATAGTCAAGGCTTAAGTAAGAATTATGACATCTGAAGTACCTGAATTTGGATTAAAATTCAACCCTTAAGGCTCAGCATTTGATTCAGGCTTGCAGATCTGAACATGAATCCTTTTATTCTTCCCTTTGATGTTTGGTCTTGTGCTAAGTCTTCTGCATGCTTTTTAACATAACAGTAGCACTTTGTTTTGTAACGGCTTGCACATTGACACATACATCCCCAGTTCCTTACTGTCATCTGCAAAGGCAGCAGCATGAAAGCGTCTCCCTTGTTCCTGCTCATCTCTATACCTAGGAGAATAGAGAGATTTAATATTGCATTTGGTCTCAAAAGCACTGTCCTGAACTACTTTAAGTGACCTGATTCAAATCTTGAGCACATAATAGAGAAGTTCCCTTCCAAGGGCAAGGAACAAAAGATTCAGCAAATTGCAGCAGCTACACAGGGGCTTTATGTTACCCAGAAGATGGCATTTATAATTGTAGCCATTAGCTATAAGGAGGAGGTTTCTTTCCCTCTTTAGTCATTATACAGTACCATAATTAATGTTCTTACCTCATTCAAGGGAAAATGAATCAATTAAGGAAAGAAACATCAAAAATTCACGGGCTGTTCTTTAAACAACCAAAGCAGTCCCTGTTTGTGGCTCAGATGCCTTTGCAGGCAGAACTGTTTACTTCATCCTGTCTGATTTCCAAGCTATCAGGAGCTTGGGTGATGTCCATCTCCTGCTAGGCCAGTGAAGGCACCAGCTGGATAAATGCCATGGAGGGTTGTTTGCAGGTGACCTTTACTTGAGTATTCTTCAGCCACTCCAGTCCTCATCCTGCGCTCTGCGTGTGACCTCTAGAAGTACAGAATGTTTATCTGTCAGCATGTGAATGCCTTAGAACAAAAGAAATCCTTCCTTATGGGAGGGAAAGCTTGCCTTGTGCTGGCTAATGTACTACTACTTTAATAATTTGATTGGCAGCTGTAATAGATACAATGATGACAAAAGATAAGGGTCGCAATCTGGGGAGCAGAGTGATGCTAAGGACAGGAGCATGATGCGGCATCTGTCACCTCCAGGTTACCAGTCAGCATCCAGCCCAGGTTTGACAACAGGGGCTGTTGTCAAACCACCCGGCATCAGCCAGTGTGAAGAGCTGAGCATCTTCATGCTGTGTCACAGGGAGCTGAGGTCTTGTCTGTGGTGCAGATGAAACAGGGCCTGCGAGGCAGAAACCCCCCCTGCCACAGCTGGCAGCAGCAGCCCTCGCTGTGCAGACTCTGTACTGACACTGGCCACGTTTAGAGAGCTTTGAAGCTCGTCACAGATGCTCAGTCCTCTCCTGTTGTCTGATCGGGGCAGGGAGGAAGAGGTTGGGTGTTGTGTGGGTGAGGGGAAGAGTGCAGATGTGTCTGTTTCAAGGTTGTTGTCCTTGCATGCAATGGATTTATGCATTAGAGAGAAAGGGAGCAGTAAATCTGGCACTAGTGAGAAACTGTTTTATTTCTAAGGTGTATTTTCCATTCTCTGTGTGCTCACTCACTCTCTCACACACATGTATGTTCATAAGCACAGCTCTCCTGTGCTACAGCCGCGAGATACACAGCTAGCTTAACTTTGTCCTTACTGAGTGGCGATGTTGTTGTTCTCTGGCACAGGGGCAGGAAGCAGTGTGCATCACAAGTGTAACAGTGCCAAACACCGCATCATATCACCAAAGGTTGAACCAAGGACAGGTGGGTACAGCGCTCATTCGGAGGTACAAAATAACGATGTCTCTGAAGGCAAGAACGAGCACAGCCACGGCAAGGCCTCCAGCCGCGAGAAGAGGAATGGCAAAGTGGCGAAACCAGTGTTGCTCCATCAAAACAGCACTGAGGTTTCTTCCACCAACCAAGTGGAGGTCCCTGACACGACCCAGAATTCTCCAGTGTCCATCAGCAGTGGGTTAAACAGTGACCCGGATATGGCGGATAGCCCGGCCGTCACTGGTGTGTCCAGTATGGCTGTAGCGTCAGTTATGGGAAGCTTGTCACAAAGTGCCACCGTATTTATGTCCGAAGTCACCAGTGAAGCTGTGTATACCATGTCACCCACCTCCGGCCCAAATCAACACCTTCTGTCCTCAGATGCAGCTGCACAAGGACTGGTACTTGCTGTGAGTTCAGATGGACACAAATTTGCTTTCCCAACCACCGGCAGTTCAGAGAGCTTGTCGATGCTACCCAGCACTGTCTCTGAAGAACTCGTGCTCTCCACAACTTTAGATGGAAACAGAAAAATTCCAGAAACCACCATGAATTTTGACCCAGACTGTTTTCTTAACAATCCCAAGCAAGGGCAGACTTATGGTGGAGGAGGTATGAAAAGTGACAGCATCAGTACCAACATAAGGCAGTCACCCACAACAGAACGTAGCTTCAACTTCAATACAACCCTCACGAAAGAAATTAAAACTGAGGACACGTCTTTTGAACAACAGATGTCCAAAGAAGCATTCTCCTCCTCTTCTGCATCTAACACTCTCACTCTCACCACTGGTTCAGGTTTGCTTCCATCTGGAGGAGGTCTGAGCCCAAGTACCACCCTGGAGCAGATGGACTTCAGTGCCATTGACTCCAACAAGGACTATTCTTCCAGCTTCAATCAGACCGTCCAGAGCCCTCACGTTCATCAGACCCCTTCCCCCAGCTTCTTTCTGCAGGATGCCAGCAAACCTCTTCCCCTTGAGCAAAACACTCACAACAATTTGAATGACACAAGTGGCTCATTTGTGAACACGTTAGGAATCCCCAGTGTGAAGACAGAGTCCTCCTCCCAAACAACTTCCAACTGTAACGGCACAGTGGAAACCAGAATAGAGTCCACCTCTTCTCTCCAGCTCATGCAGTTCCAAGCAAACTTCCAGGCTATGACTGCAGAAGCTGAAGTTCCCATGGAGACCTCCCAGCAGGCAGAAGGGAATGAAAATCTACTTAAATCAGGGGATCTTCAAGCCTGCAGCACAGAACACTACTTGCAGCCTGAGGCCAACGGGGGTATTAGGAATGGGAACAATCTCCCTATTCTCCAAGGAAACATGGTACAAGGACTCTATCCTGTGGCCCATCCCAGCTTAAATAACTCCTCCAACATGGAGCTTAACTTGGACCACTTTGACATCTCCTTCAGCAACCAGTTTTCTGATCTAATTAATGATTTCATATCGGTAGAAGGTGGGAGCAATGCTCTGTATGGACATCAGCTGGTGTCAAGTGACAGTGCTGGACTGTCTCAGCCTGAAGACAGTAATAGAGCAACCTACAACCAGGCTGAAATGTGCATCCCTTGCTGCAGTCCTCAGCAAGCCAACATGCAGCTCAGCAGCACAGAGAATGGATCCAGCACCATGGCATACATGCATGTGGCTGAGGTGGTCTCAGCAGCCGCGGCACAAGGCACTTTGGGGTTGCTACAGCAGAGTGGGCGCTTGTTCATGGTGACAGATTACTCACCAGAATGGTCTTACCCTGAGGTAAGTCCAGGGCTTTTACTCCTTAACATTTACTGCCTGATCTTTCTTTGCTTTGTTAATAAGGGCTCCCAAGACCTGGTTTGTTAAAGCTTTGACAAGGCTTGTAAAATATTTCTCTTAGGAGTCAGAGCATCCAAGGCCATTTCCATGTCTGAGTGTACTTTTAATTAAGTACTTCATTATCCTGAGAGGCCCTTTCTTCACTTAGGAAGCATCCAAACACAAATGTTTTCTTTCATTGTAAAGCAAAGCGTGTCCCAGGTGATGGCTTTATGGTGCTACCTAGCCACATTAGAGCAACAGAGTTTGCAGACTGGAGCTGATCCTTAAACCTGGCTCTGATGCTCTTAGAATAATTCCTGACCTGCAGTGCCTTAATGAGTTCAGCATTTACCTTCATCCCAAATTCACCTGCATGCACCACAGTTAAAATGGAAGCAGCACAGACCTGAGCCAGAAACGGACAGGCAGGTTGCTTTGAATAAGGAAAGTGGTCCTCTGTGGTTTTGTAAGCCCAGCCTCGAAGTGCTGTTGTATCTCTTACCTTTCAGAGGTGTCAGGAAAAGAATCTAGCACACCCCAATTATCAGTCCGGTGGTGCCACCCCCAGTAAGTGCGCATCCGACACCACTGGATGGCAAGTTTGCCAGTAGGCGAGGCAGCAGAATATGCCGTAATAAGCAGAGAAGGTGGCTTCACCTTCAGCTGAGTGATGCCGTGACAGCTCTGGGAGCACAGTGTTAGGTGATGAGGTGGTATTCAGCAGCTCTAAGAGTTCACAAACTCTGCAATCTCACACTTGGTGTGAAAACGTGAGTGTTGGCTCTGTAGATGGAAAGAAAGGCTGTCAGCATGCAGGAATGGCTGAAGGGCACTGGCGAAAAGCCTCCTGCAGGAGTTTCTGCCCTCCATTTATTTGATGTCTCCAACAAGTCCTTTGTGCACAGGCTCAAGCACTGGGCACCTGAAGGCATCCAGAGTTACACAAGTTACATCAGCACCGTGTGGTCACTACATGGGGTATCTACATCATTAGTATGGGGTTACCGTACTGACCGTTTAACGTGCAGCAGTAATGTAGTGGTGGCTTCTTTAGCGACAGAACCCAGCTAGGCTTCATTTGGAAGCAGTGTGCTGGGGCATTTGGCTGTGCTGGGCTGTGACGCTGCTTCTGCCGTACCTGTTTTCTGACTCTTGCTTGCGTATAAGGTCCCAAAACTCAACGGAGAAAACCTGGCAGCCTCTGTGCTGCAAACCTGTCTTTTTTGCTGCTACCATGGAAACGTTGTTGTTACCCATCGCTGCCGATGCACTGTTGGACTCCCGCGGAGCTGGCTGTGTCCCACACCGAAGGGACTGATCCCTCTGCACAGCCTCCCCACGGCGTCTTCAGAGCCGGCACGGCCCCGGGGTCGCTTCTTTGCCCGGGGGCTTGGCTCCCCGAGCTTCGGTTCGGACTGGGGCAGTGCCCGGCTGCTGTGCTCGGGAAGGGGCAGACGAGCCCCCCCAAGGAGCTCCCCAGCCGGGTTCTTGCACCGGGCCGGGCTCGGGGTGACTTCGGCTTCTCCCTGCCCCGCACCTCCGGAGCCGGCCCCCGGCCCCCGCCGCGGTGGATCCGCCTCCCTTGGCCGGGCGGGCCGCGCTCCCGCCGGCGGCCGCCCGAGGGCAGCACGGCCGCGGGGAAGGCCACGGGAGGGCCGGGGTTCGCCTGGAGGCCTCTGGCCCGGCCTCACCTCAGCGCAGGCCTCCTGGAGCGGAGAGGCGGCCGCTGGAGCCCATGAGCCTGACACAGCCCTGTCAGGGGAAGGACGGGGGAAGGCGTGGGCAGGATCCGGGCGAAGGAGCTTCCCTGCAAGCACAGCCTGGCTGTGCTGCCCTGTGTGAGCAGGTTCCCGGTACCCGGAGAAGCGCAAGTTGGGTGGCTGCTGGGTCAGCTGAGCTCTTCCTACATCACGGCCTCTTGGCTTCGTGGTCCGCGGATGGCAGGCGTGAGGCTGTGGTTGACAAGCGGCACTTTCCAATGGCCGGGAGGCAGGCGTGGAGCCTGCGCCAGCAGCGGCCATGGTGGGCATGAGGTGGGGATGGAGCACCCAGGAGCTGCCGGGTGGCAGGGAGGCCTGGCTTGCAGCGGTGGTGAGGTTTGCCATCGCTCATCACCTTCCCTGAGGGCACTGGCAAGTGACAAAAGCAAAGCGGTGAGGGTCACGCTGGCGAGGCTGACACACTCTGACGTGAATGTATGGGCAGGAGTGGGGAACAGAGCAAGTGAAGACAAGCAGAGATGCTCCATATGGAATACTGTTTGCATTTCTAGTGGTGGGAGACTGGGGCATCGGTGTTGACCGGTGCCAAGGATCTGTGTTAGCTTGGCGCTTCTGTTAGCCCCATGGTGCTATTTGTTATTCTGCCATTTGCATGCTGCTTTTGGGATGACTTCTGTAATGCTTTTCTTTTCCTCTCTTTCCCTGACAGGGAGGAGTAAAAGTCCTCATTACCGGTCCGTGGCAGGAAGCCAGCAATAATTACAGCTGTCTGTTTGATCAGATCTCAGTGCCTGCATCTTTAATTCAGCCAGGGGTACTGCGCTGCTACTGCCCAGGTAAGGAGCACCTCTGTCCTAAAACTGCTGGTTTCAGAGCAAATTCTTAGCCTAATAGTGTCATGTGTATGTATTGACTAAACTGCTGGACCCATTGTGAAAGACAGTGCATAAACATCAAGAAGCTGTTTCCTTTTTCTTTGACGTATTTAATGTGAGAACAGCAATGGAGGATCAGAACACATCACAAGAAATCTTGTTTAGAAGTTCTGAACGAGCTTTAAAAATAATGACTTAAAATAATTCTAAGCATTTCTTTAGTTTTGAAATAGCAGATTAAAGAGCAGCTTTTATTCAGGGGCATGCTCACTGCTCTGCTGACTCTTTGTCTATATTCTGCATTTTGTCCTTGATCCTTTCAGGATGAGAACATCTCCAACCTCTCTGCAGAGACTTTCAGTAGTGCTGGCCCTTAGCATATGACTTTAAGCATATACAGAATAACTTAGCTTCATTGTTAGGCCCCAGCTTCCCACTGGAAATGCAGTGAAGCTGGTTAATCTCTAGGAGCACGTGATTCTGCCTCCTGGCAAAACAACCCATTAGCTGACTCTTAAGCTTACAACCTTCATGTTTGAAAATACAGATTGTCATTTTGGACTCCTTCAGTTGTCTAGTCACACAAATACTGTCAAACGCCCCCTCTCCTGTCGTTGCATCTGCTCCCAACCTGATGCTTGGCACATTTGGAGATCCATAGGATAATTCCTAGCTGTGCATTTGTGTGCAGGGAGAGCTCTTGTCTTACCACATGCGCTTTCCTTTTAGCTCATGACACTGGGCTTGTGACTTTGCAAGTTGCCTTCAACAATCAGATCATCTCCAATTCTGTGGTGTTTGAATATAAAGCCAGAGCTCTGCCAACCCTGCCTTCCTCCCAGCATGACTGGCTGTCCTTGGATGGTAAGAAGCATGCAATATTCTTTAACAAAGCTCACTGAATGGTAGGAATGTGAATGAAAGGAGCAGCTCCTGCAGTGTCAGAGGGATGTAGAGGGATGTTTGTGCTGTGGGGAAGGGCTGTTGCATGTAATCAAAGATCTCTTGCAGAAATTCCTTATTAGTTCTTTTGATGTGAACAAAATATGGCTGCATTTGACGGGAAGGAGACAAAGGGGTACTTTCCGTGTCTGAATAGGAAGCTGATTGTTTCCCCAAAACAGGGGCTACCCAGTCCAAACCAGGCAGTTGGCAGAAGAATCTGTGTTCTCTGGTACCTAAATGTCGGACCAAGAGGTGGGAACATAGGCTCTGGATTTATATGGCAACTTTGTGCGTGCAAGTTTTAGGTCCAGGTTTACCTGGTCACCGTGTGCTCCCAAAACACTTTTATAAAGGAACAAGATGACAAGGATGTCGGAGAACTTAGGAGCCTGAAACATTCATTTCCCTTCCTGAGTGTGACTGCTAGAGAGATGCAGCTTCCAACTCGGGCCAAGGAGATGCAGGGAAAGAGCTAGCTGGTGTGACAAGCTGGGAAAGGACACTGCTTTCGTCTTTCTTCATCAGAGTCAGCTGCGGGGGCACTGCATTTTGTGCAGTCTTGACAAGGTCCCAGCACTTCTGCTTAGTGTTAGCATTTTATTTTCTCTGCTAAATACAGGAGACAAATATGGGAAGATCAGGTCCTTAGTCTTCACAGATTTCATAGCTGAGAAATGAATACTGATGTTACAAAGTGTTACAGAAAAGGAGTCACAGGAGTACTTGTTTGCACAGGGCCATACTGAAGGCAAGACAAATGATGAGCTAATACACTGATGCAGTTTGTTCCTCAATTAACCTCATCCTGTTTTGTCTGTCAGCTGCTAGCATGGTAACTGTAATACAACAACACATGCTTTGGGAAATCTACTGTGGATATTACTTCTGATACCAGCTTAATGTCTTTAAAATATTGCTATCATTACCAAGATTTTAAGCATATGTTACTGTGTTGTTGTTGTTATTTTATACCTTTGATTGGCATGGCAAATACTTCAAACTGGTTTACTGGAAAAATGGTGAACAGTTTCTATATCAGGCCACCTACATGTCAGCGTAGGCAGGTGGTGTTTGAAGGGGTTTGGGTGGGCTCCCTCGTTCTGTCTAGGAAGCCCTGACAGGAAAAGCTTTCTTCATTAAACCATGCACTGGAAGCTTTCTCCATACCATAGCAGTTGTGAGCCTAGGGACTGAGGGCACAATGCTGCCACTGAGCATCCACAGTTCATCTGTAAAATGTGAGCACCATGGGCAGCTGAGGAGGAGCCATTTCTAGCTAAATTCTGGCAGATTCTGTTGTGTACATGTGCACAGTCTGAGCTGGGAGACAACTGGGGGGGAAATAGTAAGAAAACAGGGTTTCCCTCGTAGTAGCACCAGACGTTATTCCAGTGGCACAGAACCTGTATCTTCAGTTGTTCAAGGTTATCCACTAATATTAGCAGCAGACTGATGCATCCTTCCCTGGCTCTCCCCCTCCTTGCAACATAACAGAATGCAAACGGTAGTTTGTGTCTGCTTTCTGATCTGTAGCTGCTGTGTTTCTCATGTCACATACAAGAGAGACAAATCGAGGTGTTCAGGGGGGCACTGCTTCTGGTGTTCGTGGGAGTGGAACAGAAACAGATCGCTGTGGTTATTGCAGAGTAAAGAGGGGTTTGTGACTTGGCTATAGAGGCATACTTGCAACAGAAATAGAAATAGCTCTTAAAAAGGAAGTGCTTGTAATCATGTTCAGCATCAAAATTGAGTTTGCTTGACTTCTGAGTACCCTAAGAGTCTGCAGGTGCTCTTCATCTGCTGCTGAGGCCGCACACTGCATGTGAACTGCAGCTGATACTGATGTGATGGAGATTGATATTCAGCTGTTGGCAGTCCCTGCAGTGAGCATGCAAAGCAGATAGGTTTTAAAACCGTTGTTTAACAACTCCCTCAGTGCTGGTGAATTCGGAGGAGCTGCAGAAGGTGGCTGTGAGTGCTGTCTGTGGTGTTCCTGCAGTTTGTCTGGGTTAGCAGGCAAGCTTTCACCATTAGAGATTGTTATGATGTGGTGATGGTGGAAGGGAGGGGGACTGCAGCAGAGAACAAACTAGGGCATTGCTAACATGGAGGGCTAAAAAAAAAAAAAGTAAAAGGACCGCTGCATTGCAGAGGGCCTTCAGGGAGAAAGCCTGAATAATTATACTAACCATGCCTTATCAGAAGCCTCTGCCTTTGCCTTGATGCACAGTGTTCCAATGGGAGCACATTACACTGTTATTTAAAGGACCAGCAACATCTTTCTGTTTATTCTTAGAGAACAAATGTTAGCTTAGCTAGCTAAGGTGTAAGCTAATGTGAGTTGATTCTATCAATAGAATAAATACGCAAACCCCTGTCTTCTCTGTTCACTTCAGTTGCCCTCATTCAGATCCTTGCCCTACTGAGTGTTACATGGTCTCGAGGGAAGGTCTTCAAGGAATATTTGTAGTCCCAAAATATTGACTGGAATTTTAAAATTGTCTATAATTATCTCAGTGGAACACCTTGAGTTCCTTTGCATTCCACTGTTAAAACACAGTGAATGATTCCAGCCAGTACAGTCACTGCAAAGGAAGCAGGTTTAACAGTCAGCTGTACCCCAGGAATAGCACACTAAAAGAATGGGCAATTTCCATCTCCCATAAATTTAGACAAATATTTGTCATCCACAGTCTCTTTAAAATAGAGACATCCTGTATGTGAACTGTATGTTTTTGGTTATATTAAGACAAATTAATCTGCTGCCTTTGTTCAGTTCTACAGATGACTGAAAACCTTCAGTCTCTGTTTCTTTCTTCAGGAGGCAAATCTTTAGCTGCCTGTCCATGCCCAGATCACAGCATATAGTGGCTTTGATTTCTCTGCAATCTTCTCTTGAGAATTTACTGTCCAGTTACAGGACCTGTGTAGCTGTTGTGTGCCTTTGCAGCAACAGGCTGTGCTACGCAGGCTGTAGCACAGCTCCAGACAGTTGTAGCTCAGTCATGAAAGGTTATGGCATAAACAAAGCTAATAAATAAAATAGATGTGTAGGTACAATTGCCACTCTCAGGGATGGATGGCTCCCAGTTAATGCTAAGGTAGTAGGCACAGATCACAGCCCTGTAGAAGTTTCCAGGTTTTAACAAAGATGGGTTAGCAAAGAAGCATCAGAAACCAAGTGTGCAAAACCAGAGCTCCACAGTGGCCATAGAAAGAAGCGAGCGCAAACTTTCTTGCATGCTGAGCAGCTCCCAGTGCAGGCTCAGACTTCATGGGAATGCCATGAAATCTGGGCATGTACCTGTGCAGTGTCACAGTAGGATCTGTTTCCACCTTGGTACAATGGGAATTGTGTTTCCAGGAGAAAAACATTTCATGGAATCATAGACTCAACCAGGTTGGAAAAGACATTTAAGATCATCAAGTCCAACATTTACCCCAGGACTGCCAAGTCTACCACTAACCCATGTCACTAACGTCCTGGTTTTGCTACACTTAGAAGTGCTGAGCTTGGGTCAATGATAAAATTCCACTTTTCTGAGCACAGACCATGTATTGGCCATTGGACCAGGGAGCAGTACTGCAAATAGCTATCAAGTGTTGCAAAATCATATCCCTCCATGCCTCCTGTATCAGGCCAAGTGAAGGAATGTGTAGAGTAGTTTTAAGGGGCAGCACTTTGGGTGGTCATCCTCTGAAGGGCTTCCTCCTTTTTCAGTGTCTATACTGTGCTCTAAAGGATAGTGCACCCTTTTCTGAACTATACATAGCCACACTTGGTTTACTCTGGTTTTCCTTATTTTACCCCACAGGTGAGATAGATCTTTTACAAGTGGACAGTGGACACCAGTTGCTGATGTTCTCACAGTTTTGTTCTAGTTAGTTAGAATACTAATGTTCTTTCCTTTCAAAGAAAGCCTTTCTTCTCCCAAAGGAAGCACTCCCACATGATCCTGATCTCCTGTGATAAACTTGGCAGCCTCTTTTTTCTTTGTGAAGCTGAAAGTTTTCAGAAGCTATCGTGTGTTTCCATAGCCGTTTGACATGTCTGTACCGAGGTTCTCTAAGAACAAAAATCAAAGTGCTCTTCTGACCTGAAGGCCAGAGATCTTCTAGTGACAGATGTGTAACAAATTAGAAAGGCCTTTAGTACAGATTTCCAGTGGGAAGCACATATGTTTGCCCTCTACTGAAGCATTTGCTGCTTTTAAACAGCATCTGTAGAGATGTTTCCTTGGCATGGGACATGACTAGAAATCCCAGGGAGACCGGTGCAAGCGCTGCTTGGCATTACTGTTACACAAATGCAGGAAAGAGGCTTGGGAGGAGCAAGTGCTGCCATAGGGAGTTGAAACAAGAACTTAAAATACACGGGCAGGCAATGTGTGAACTGATGAGTCAAGCGTGTATGGGATGGACAAGGGCGTGACAGGTACTGAATGTAAGTGGTGCTGACGCAAGAGAGCATCACAGGCAGCCTTTCAGCTACTCTTGGCTTCTCAGTTCAAGATCTGGCATTGGGTGGCTGGCTTGCGTTAGCATGACGTGGCCATACCTGTGGCACCCAAGCTCTTGTTCTGGCATGCTGGAGGTGGATGGGGCACATGCGTGCAGGTTGTCTGAGACAGTACAGTGTGTGCTGCCCGCGGCATTCCGCGTTTCACAGGTACGGGGTTCCTGCAGTGCCAGATGGTGGATGTTTATTACCAAAACCCACAGCGGAGGTGTGCTGACCGGGACCGGGTGCGCTTTTTGGCATGAGGTGATATGCAGACAACACAGTGCTGTAAGAGAGATGTGTTCAGTATCGGTGAGGTCTTTAGAGATGTTGCCGTAAGAGGTAGGAAGGAGTTTGTGAGCAGTAGTGATGTGTGTCGCTCCTCTTCCCCTCGGGGTAGAGGTGACTGAGTGTTTAACTTTACATCTTGGATTTTACCATGAAAATTATATATTTGGGTTTCCTCAGGAGGGGAGATGAAGGTTTTGTGCTGTGTTATGGGGCTCACTGGGATGAGTGAGCCTTGGTAGAGGGTGTGCTTGCTCCTGACTAAGAATTACACTATGAACTTTAAGTGTTTCATTCATCCTCCTCCTTACTGACTCCTGACTTTGTGGACGCTTTGGCTGTTCTGTTTGTATTCCTGTGGAGATTTGTTTGGGTTTTTGCTTTCACAACGGATCCTTAAGGACAGACTGCTCTGCAACGGATCCTTAAGGACAGGCTGCTCTGCTGCCTGTCTTCTGTTGCTTTGAGTGCGTATGCAGACCGTCCTTTCTATTTTGGCTCTGTTGTGCCTCAAGTGAGGAGCATTTCATTTTATGCTCTGGATGTTGTCTTTTGAGCCAGCCTGACTTCCCGGTCGCACACCCGATGGCTCGGGAAAGCCTGTGCTTGCTCCGAGCTGCATGGCAGACCGCGCTCCGTGCCGGGGCCTGCAGTTCCTCCTGGGCTGGAGTGACTGCACAGGCGAGCCCTGGAGCTGCGTGTCGGGGCTCAGCGCTCGGGAGCAATGGATGGAAGCGTCCTTGTTTGCGGTGCAGCGGGATGGGAACCGCGAGGGCACGTGTTCCGGAGCCGCTCGGTACCGCCCGCAGCCGCCCTCGAGGCGGGAGGACGCGGGAGGCCGGGCCCGCCCGGTGCCCGCCCGGTGCCCGCAGGGGCGGGGCCGGGTCCTCCGGGCGTAGGGCGCGCGCTTGTAAACACGGCGGCGGCCGCCAATGGGAGGCCGGTGACGTCACCGCGCAGGGCGGGGCCCGGCGCCCGGCGGAGGGGAGCGGCGCGAAGCGGGGCAGGGCCGCCCGCCCGGCCGCGCCGGCACAGACAATGGAAGGCGGCGGCCGCAGCCTCCTCCCGCCGCCCGCGGCCGTACCGGGCCGCCGCTGAGCGCTGGGGCGGGGAGGCCGGGCCGTGGGACGGGGCTGCTATCCCGCTATGGCGGCGCCGGGCGGCCCCGGCGTGGGCTGAGGGCCGTGGCGGGACACAGCACCCCTGAGGCAAGCCTGAGGCGAAGCGGCCGGCGGCGGGTTCTCGGGGCTGCACTCACACCGCCGCTCCGAGCGCCCCGAGTCCGGTGAAGTGCCGCAGCTCGGCCCGGTACCGCTACCTCCGGGTGCGAGAGGGTTTCGGGCGCGGCGATGCGCCCTGGGGCGCGCCCGGGGTAACCGACTCCCGGCCCCTCGCCTGCGCCGCCGCACGGGACACCGGTGCCTTTGTTGGCCGCCCGCAGGCTCCAACGCGGGTCCGCCCGTCTGTGACCGCCCGGGGCTCTGAGGCAGCGGCCGCCCGTGGCTGGAGAGGGGTGGCCCATCTCCGCTCAGAGGCTCCGGCGTCCTCCCATGCTGGACCGTGCCGGAGCCCTTCTGTCCTGCGAGGCCGCCCCGCTGCTCTAGCACCCGGGTACTTGCGTGCCGCGCCATGCCCGCAGCCGATGAACCTCGCTCGGCGTCGTCTTCCGCTGCGAACTGCCGGACCCGCCCGCTTCCGAAACATGCCGGCGAGCGCTAGCCAGAGCGGGCAGCGCTGAGCCTCCCGCCCGCGCCGCGGTAGGGCGGAGGAGCTCCGGCCGGCTGCGAGGATGCCACAGACGACAGCCGGGTCCGTGCGGGAGCCCGCTCTGTCCGCCCCTGCCGCAGGGTCTGCACCAGATGCTGGCTGGAGCCTCCGCTGATGCCTTTGTAGACTCCCAGGTCAGTCCTGTGGTGCCAGATGTTGTTGGTTTATGTCCCGGGAAGCAGGTAAAGGTACTGCAGAGGGGTCCGGGACCCCCATCCTATGCAGGTGCCTGTGCACATGTGCCAAAGTACTGCTTTCAGTAAGTATTATAGGACGGTGTGTTGTGCAGTATTTGGATTTAAGTCTGCATGCTTCTGTGTTGTCCAGCACCCTGCTGTACTTAGAACGTAAACGCACGCCTTTTCCAGCTCACTGTTCCTCCCCCTTCTCCCTGTGCCTCCAGCTGTGAGATGTGGTTGCATTTCCATCTACTTGCCCTCCCTTGTTGGTCCCCAGCCCTTCCAGAGGGATGTTACAATGCAAGTTCAGAGTTACGACAGCACTTTTATTGTAGTATCACACGGGCATCCTCAACCCTCTGGCTTCAAGTCTTGTATTCTGTGTTGCTACAGTGTAGGATGAGGTCAGCAGCCCAAACCTTCCCTCGGGACCATAGGGATGCTTGAAGCACGCACCTCTATACCTTGCAAAGCTGGTTTTGCAGAGTGCTTCATCAAAAAGAGTGGGACATGAAGGGGACTCAGAAAACAGTGTAGCCAGTTTAGAGATGGGCTAAACATGAGTGATGTCTGTTTGAAAGCTCCCAGTAATGGAGATCTTGATCTCTTTTGCTGACCTGTTCTAGTGTTTCGGCAGCTTTGCCTTTTGCAGCAGTTCCTGTTCATCTAATTTTGCAGCAAATAGAAGCTATTTTAGATCATTCTGCTCGTAAGTCAGTGATTTCTGAATATTTTGATTCTGGAGCCTGCAGTTTTTATAGTCTCTGTGAGCAGTGGGTAGGTGAGCAGCAGCACAGCACGTCCTCCTAGGTTGTTGCTCTTCACAGACATCCACAAGCACATCTTTCATAGTTGGTACCTCTGGTAAAGTGCAGCAAATTTATGACCTGGGGTGCAGAGAGTGACCTTAGACAGGCAACTGGTTTTATACAAATTACTAAATAGCACAAGAAGTCTTGTCTGCCCTACCTGAAATACAGCAAGGCTTGGCTGACATCTCTCCTGCTTTGCTGAAGTAGCTGTTTCTGGATTGTGTGAAAACCTTGCTATCCCAAAGCTGTGGGGAAGAGAAGGCTGAAATAAAAAGGCAGCAAGTGCTTTTCAGTGTTGGTACAGAGACTGTCACTTGAGAAGAAGCCAGCCTGAGCTACCCCCACTCTCCTCTTCTCTAGTAATGGCATGATGAAAGCAGGGAAGGATCCTCTTTGGAGAGAGTACTGACTGCTGGGAATAACAGGGAGGAACAGAGGAGTCCCAGGTGGCATGTGAGTAATAGCTGAAGTCATACAGCTTTGGAAGAACTATGGGAAAAGTGTGGCCAGTCAGAAGGCTTGTCCTGGTAGGCGGATTAATGGCTTAAAATTAGAGACAGTGGATGTGCAGGTCTGGACTAGTTCATTATTCCTGCCCATGCCCAGTAGTGTTTATTTCTTCTTTGACACACAGGCTTTCTTTAGCTGTCACTTAGGTTCACAGAGTGAATACAGTGTTTTCCTCATCTTGTGCCTCAGTTGTTGTGGCATTTCTCAGTAACCGAAAGGCTTGGAAGTGACCTGCCTCACTGGCACAGGTATATGTTTGTCTTAGAATATTAAGGAAAAATGCTGAGTGCTTCCATTTGCTGGTAAAGTCTATGACCTGTAATAGCTCACTGCTAAACAGAGCTTTTTGTGAGATGGATCGAGGTTGCCAGAGCAGTTTCATTTCAGAAATGTGTATTCCTGCAATGATGACACCTCAGAAATAAGAACTAAACCACATCAAATTAATAGTGCAGCATGAAAGGTGTTCAGGTTTTTACTGTAGAAAAGAATTGAGCAGGATTTTTATAGGCAAGTGACAGATGATTTATAAAACAGGAGCAGCACAGTGGCACTTGGGGAAGGGATGTGTCCTTAGACTGCTTCCATCCCCACCCACAGCTTGCACTGGATGAGAAAAGATGGTGTGTCTGACTTGCTCTGCAGAACAGCAAAATGTCTTTGCACTGCAGGGGTTTTTTACAGTGCTCAGCTATAGCACTTGTTAGATCCCATCTGTGTGTGCTCATAGAGTGAATCTGTAACGCAGGCACTGCTGTTGAACTGCACGTGCTGAGAAGCCAGTGCACTCGAAGTGGCTTCCTCCCTTTGGAGTATTTAAGCACAGTACTTAGGGACACATGCGGATGCTGGTCTCACACATTAGCATTAGTTCAGTGGTTAGAAGTCTATGGGGAAATAATTGTTTCCTGTGCAGATAATACCTCTATGGAATGTGCAGGAAACCATGCAGCTCATCCTTTAGTCCATCCTGTTTGTTATTAGATTGTGCAGCATGGCCAAAACCCAACCAACCAACCAAAACCAACCCAGACCTCCAGGTGAGAGTGTAAAACAGAGCAAGTGGTCTGGACACATCACTCCATGCTTGGACCATAGTGGTGTTTCAGGTACCACACAAAGAAAGTGCAAGACCTGAGACTCTGTGTCTGCTAGAGTAGCCTTACCACGTGTTGTAGTAAAGCGTGAGCAAGGGGCAGTGGTTTGAGCTGATTCCCATCTATTGGGAACACTGCTTATACAGCTCAAGAGAAAGAGCACAGCATCTTGGGAAGAGGTCTTTTTCTCTCAGGAAGAGGGTTAGAAGATGGGAAGGGCCGTGCATCAGAGGGGCAGGTGAAGCATTGAATGGAAAGCTACACCGCAGCAAACCCACGCCAGGTCTGATCCCTGTTTCTCTATATCATTTAGGATGGGGACTCCACCCTGACTCTTACCAAAGTCTCCAGTGTCTTGTCTCCTAATGGCAGATGAGCTGGCTGAATGAAGGAGTGTAGAGTGTCTTGTAGTGCTTCTGCAGGCACTTGCATCTAATCACATGTGCATCCGTCACCCATTCAGAGTCTTACTTAGGAAATGCAGTATTTATTAGAGGCCACTAAAGGAGAAACCGGAGGTGTGACTTCCAGAGTCTGGGTGTTAGTTTACCTCTGCTGCATTTTCTATCCACTGCCTGCTGTGGTGCCTCATAGAGGTCGTGGTAAAGGTCTGCTGTGAATTCATCAGTGAAGGGATCAGGGCTAAGAAAATGCCAGTAGTTTAAACCAACCTGTTGTGTGAAACTATCCAGGTTGTCCACATGCAACTCTGCAAGTGTTCTCGCTGTAGCTCTGTAAAATGCCAACTGAGTGAGTACCAAGGCATTAAAAGTCTTGTACCAGAATAGTTTTGCACCTCAAGAAATGTTCTGTCCAGAAGCTGCTGTTGTTACTGTAATCAGTAGTAGGCTCCATCTGAGTACAAATTAAAAAGCAACTCAGTCTGCACTCAAAAGATGGTTCATGTTTTAGAAAAATGAGTGTAAGATGCAAACTCGTTTCTTAATACAGGTCAGTCTGACCAAGCAGCTCTATCCAGTCCTTCCCTGTGGGACGGTCAGGCTGCAGGGCAGCCCAACATGACATGACACTGGAACAACTGGTTTTCTCAGGAGGGCTGAACCCTGCAAATACCAGCAGGAATAGTTCTGTGTCTCCTCTGCTTGGTTTTGAATCCGTGGCACAGCTTCTCAGCCCCCTGTGAAGGGCTGAGGACAACAGATGTGAAAATAGCTTTGTGTGTGATGGAACAGATCCCTAAATTAACAAGTGACCCAGGGGTACACTTGGGGATTGCAAAGATTCACAGGAGGTACAAGGTGAGAGGGGTAAAGCATGAGTGAGTGGATGACTGTAGCTCCACCAGATCCCGAAAGCTTCAGAGCTCGCATCAGATCCCAGCAGCTCCATGAGACCAGGCTGGTCTGCCTTGGTGGGGCTCCTCTGTTCACAAAACAAGCCCTTAGGGCCTGAAGCCACCACCTCTTCCTGCTATGCTAAGGGATAATGGTGAGAAGTAATTCTGATGTTACATTTCTGTTGTTAAATTTGAAGAAGAATAATTTCCAGGAAAGATTCAATGTTCAGAATGTTTTTTGTGAATTTATGAGGTGTTCTGGAGATACAGGAATGTGGTCATTTCCATTGCCTTCAGTGGAGGCAGCCTTGAAGAACAGCTTCAGAAACCTTCGTTTTGGTTTCTTAGAGATTATTGTAGTGTTTCTTCAGATTTATATGCATGGAAAACTCAAGAAATGGAAAAATTTGCAAGTCTAATTTTTTGGCTCATAAATCTGGAATTTCATCATCAAAGAGCAGAGTCCTTGGGTAAAACCTTAAATATGTGAAAGTGTTTGTATCCACACACATCTTTGCTGCCTCTGAAAAGAGGTTACTTCCAGTGCAAGACATGTGCTTGTGCTGGGCTGGACATGTTTAGATTTTGTGTATATAATGTGACAGGAGAAAAGCTGCTTTTGGTGACAGTTTGTATGCTGCTGAGCTCTTATCGTCAGTGCACTGCGAGACAGATCCTTGTCATGAGATCCTCTGTTGAATGTAAAAGAGAAGAATGTAGAAACCGTGTTTCTGTAACTACACTGCCTGCTGAGCAGTGCAGCTCTACACAGACCCCTGAAGTGAGCAAGACAGGAAAGAATGTGGCTAGCAAAATGATTAACAAGGGATAAAAGGTCTTGAACTTTCCAGAGTGATGCCTGTAATGTTCAGCCTTATGGCTCTTATGGCTCATCTCTGAAGTATTGTCAGGTAAATTGTGTAACTTCAGACAGCTTGTCTGTTTTCATTTACACTCCATTTTAATCCTGTTCGTGAGAGGTTTTCTTCCTGCTCCACATACAGGTGTTCTCATCTTCCACTCACAGAGTGATGGATGTTCTCGCTGCTGCTCGCACGTGCCGTTAATCTGGTGTGCATCCAGGCCTGGCTGTTCAGATTCCAACTCTTGCAGCTCAACCAGTTGCTGTCTTCCCTTCCTGTACTTGTGATCAGTCACTTTTGAAGGGGACTGCTTGATGTACTTGGTACTGTGGAATTCATTATGGAAACAATAGACATAAGTGCCTTTGAATTTGCCATCAGCTGTGGCTTTGTTCTAGCTGCTTTAGGTGACAAGTTTGATCCCATGGGAAAGGGGCAGCATCTTCAGGTCCTCCTGAATGTCAGCCATGCTCTCCAATGTATTGATTATTCCCACCAAGGTGATGGACTTCTCAGCCAGTTAGTGATGTTAGAAGGCGCTATGATTTGGCTGGTTGGTGAGACTCAGGTTGTCAGGCTGTACCAGTTCAACAAAAATGGGATTTTCACATTAAAGGGGTTTTTGATAGTGATGAAGAATCTTTAGAAACCCGTCTGACTGGGAGAAACCAATATCTCAGAAACTAAACAAATTTGATGTAAGCTACCTAATTTTGTAGTTGAAGAGGGGCTGCATGTTTTTCCACGGTATGCAACTGCAACATTTCCACAGTTACTCTTTGGCCATCTGAGTTTATAAATGTGGTATATTGACTTTCCTTTTTATTACTAAAGAACAGCTTTACAAATCAAAATATAGATGATTGTTATTTTTAGCTGTCCAATAACAAAATGTTTCATTCTTGTATTTATATAGTTCAAGGCCTTTCACCCTCTGTTTAAATCTTACTTTCTGGTTTACTTTCTGTTTCATTAAAGTACTCTTTTCTTATGCAGTTCTGTGAACTATTTTTGCAACTTACCCTAATTTCACTGTGATGGAATAGTAATTAAAGGTTGTTTACCTCAGGAATTTAGTTAGACTGATACCTCGCATTCAGACTGTACCTACAAAAAGATTAATTAATTGATTCATCACTGATTAAGAAGTCACCTGAAGTGCAAAACACAGCTTCATTTCTTCATGCTAACAAATTATGAAAAACTAAACCATTCAAACTGTCTTTTTGCATATGATAGCCATACTGTGCTGGTATACTGCATCCATAAGTGATTATTTGTCTAGTAAGGTACATATTTCATTTAAGCTAAGTACATATTTTATGTATCTGTTATTGAAGAAAGCAACATCCATATTGAAGAATCCATATTGAAGAAAACAACATGTAGCCCTTGTAAATCAGCATGTCCCTGAACATAGCACACTGAACAAGCTTTGCAAAAATAACATACAGCTTTGGTTTGTGTTTTGTTTTTTGGGTTTTTTTCCAGGCTCCTGCAGAAAGAAGAATTATTTCTAGCAGCTATATAAATATTTGCAGTAGAACAAAATGTGCTAATACTAAATATTTGTTTTGTCTCTGGTCATAAAAATACTTATTTTCTGCAAGGAAAAAAAATGTGTTTTCTGTGTTTAATCATGAGAATAATAAGCTAGATACACCCTAGAGCTGTTGGATTTTTCCATTTTTTAAAATCACTTATTTTAAATGATTTTCTTAAAAAACCTGAAAGATACTTATGTGTCAAGTGTGCAGGCTTTTGAAAAATGTCCTTCTTGGTGTGTCTTACGTGCCTTTGTTTACTTCTTTAGAGGTGCAGTTTTATGTTTTGTCCACAAGATGGTGAAAATCTCAAGTTTTAATTATTTTTCAGCCAGTATAAACTGTTAATTTATAGCTTGAGCTCAGTGACATTTATGGTAAGCACTTCAATTTGTTTTTGCAGTCCATCTGCTGACAAGGCCAAAATCAGAACAGCCCATAGAAGAATCATGATTTTGAATCATCCTGATAAAGGTAAATAATGATTACTTTTCTTAACCCTGGTTGGAAAGGAAGAAGCTTAAATGAGATCCTTTAAGTTTATTGAGTGTGTAAATAACCACTGAGTGCAAATGTATCTTGTTTATTTATAGACATGAGCTTCTGTGTGTCTACTTGCAGATAAATTAGGCTTTATGAACCACAATTTTACCCATTTTTCTTTAATGTTGTTTTCTATACTTCAGTTAAAACTATGAGCTCAGGGACCAGTCTTCCACGCTTTAAAAAAGAAAAATTAGAAATAAGAAAAAATTAGTTATAACATTTTTATATTTAACTGACATCCCTATTTTGAACTGGGAGAGACCAGTCACACATAAGAAAGTAACTTTCTGGGAGCAAATGTTCTGCAGTCAGTAAGTACATCATTGATGAATTTCAGACTTCCTGGAATTCACTTGGAAGAAATGTAAAGCTGGGCAATGTTGCCTTAGTGGACAGTTTTTTAATGTAAATTTATCTTACAGAAAGGCTATTATTATAACTTTAACTACACTACAGCTGGTTGAGAAAGAAAGCCCATATGTTCATTGCTGTTTCTACTTTAAAATAACAGATGGTGAAGAATTGCACTGTATTTCAGAAGTCAAAAGGGGAAATTGGAGGGGTTTTATATCTTCTTGACAGAATTACAGGGCTCCTTGCCAGCACCCTGTTTTAAGAAAATGAAAAAAATAACTGGCCATGGAAAGACTTTAGGTGTTGCTTTTCTGTCGTCACCCCTCACTTTAATTCTAAAGTTGTCTTGCTTATTCAATTCCACGCTTTCATTTTTTACACTTTTTATAATGCATAAACTGCACAGACATAGAAAAGAAATCCTCTGCTGCATTTCTAATGTATTATGATGGTCAAAGGGCTCTTAACCACCAGGGTACCAATTAGGTCAAAATTTCTTATAATGAACTTCTAAGCTTATTGTAGCAGTACTTAGAGACGTGAGCCAGCACTGTGCATCTCTGTGTGGAATGCTGAGCAGACCTAAAGAGGCAGTTCTCATTACAAAGATCATACATTTTAATGACCTGCTCTTACAGCTGTAACGCACCTGCAGTTGGGCACAGTGTAGGTTTGGGTGGATGCAGTGAGCCCTCCTGTGTGCTATTAAGTTGGAGCATTTTCTCAGTAGGAACACCAGTTGAAGGGATTTGTGCGTCTTTGCTGGCCCTGCAGCTCTTCTGGCATGGTCATAGAAAAAAAGCTTGTGTAATGTCTTCAGCTGCAGAGAGAGGGCCTGGAGTCATCTTGAACATGTGGCATCGCAGAGATTTCTTTGCTTATGTATATCTTGATTTCTTCTGGCTGTGGGTAGCACAGATGTGCTTTTAAAAATAATATTTGAAGTTAGAAAGTTATTTTAAATTACTGTGTTACCTGCTGGAGTTGACAGAAGAAAGGGCAATAATTACAGATTTTAAAAGTTACATACGTTATGAGATCAAAAATGTTGGAGAGAGTTGCTAGAAATAAATAAGAAATATACAGAAGTTTGCATTGAAACTTTCCCCAATGAGCACTACTAAAATAGTTGCTTATTAACCTTTACAGTTCAGTTTTAAAGAGTTTTAATTGATAAATTGTATGTTAATTTGTCAGTAATTTTGTGAGAGTATTTGCTCACGGAAAAAGAGTGAGAGAGAAGCCTTTTGGACTTGCCCTAATTATAAACAAACACTTAGGCAATCATGAGATTGAATTTTCTCTCATTGGAGGGCTACAAAATTAATATGGCACTTAAGGATGTAAATGTAGTGAAAACACTTCCAGCATATTTGAATTTACTTTAAGATCCTGCACTCTAGACATGTAGAAAATCAGCGCACATTTAGAAATTACTTGGGATACATTGTTTATTGCAGTTTTTAGTCTTTACTGTTTGATCCTCCTGGCTACTCTTTGAGTGAAGAAATACCTGATGTAGTAAATCCTATTCCTGTATAAAAGTCCAGTTGTTTTTTAAAAAAATAGTAAGAAATAAATTTTCCAGTAACCAATTTTCTTCCCTTCCCTTCCCCTGCCCTGCCTTGCTTTCTTCCACTGTGTCTTCCATTAGGAGTACATTCAAACAAAACCAAAACATGAACAAGAGAACTCTTATTACCTTTTCCAGTTGTTTTATTACACCATAAAATAACTTTATAATGATTTAGATTCCTACACGAATGTCCTAAAGAAGTTTTTAAGCCAGCCTTATATTTTGGTTTGAGGTTTTTTGTGTGTCTACAACTCGTTCCTTGTGTTTCTTCTGTCATTATATTTTCTGATTAATAGAATGAATGAAATGATGAATGAAAAAATATGATTGAATAGATGCCTTGGAAAATGCTATTCAGTGCACAGTTTTGTTAGAATCACATTTTCATGTAAATATACAGGTGTCTTATAGTAAACGGTAAGTTGTTGAGACAGACCTTGTCAGGTTGGCTTCGGTGACTGTAGGCAGATGGTTGGCACTCAAGGGGAGAGTGAAAAAAATCCCAAACACAAAAAGACCACTGAACTGTAATCAGATTGTTAGATGGAGCATAAAGCAATGACAGTGTTCAGGACTAGGAAGTTAGAAGGTGTACCATGTTTAAATAGCTTTAATGTGATGTTTTCTGGCTGGTGATTTGAGGCATCTAGCACACAAGAGGCTTGAGGGATGTATGCATGTGCACACATGTAATGATTCTTTGTCAAAATTACTTATAAAATTTTTCTTAATTTTTTGGGGTGAGTGGAAGTAATAGCTGTTAGCTCTAGCTAAATGTTCAAGACAGCTGACCTTGCATACATTTGCAGCAGCATTGCACTGTGAGTCTAAATCACAGTGATGTAAAGTGATTTCAGATTTCAGTCTTCTCTCTGAGATAAATTGTTCAGTGTTACTCTTTAGTGACTTCAGTTTTGGTTACATTTCTCGTATTTATCAATTAGTTTGCTTCATATCAATGTCATTTTTTAAGCAGTTGTATGAAAAGGGTCAATTTAGGAAGGAAGAGTAAGTGAGTAATAAAGAGGTGTCGCAAGTGAAGAGTTTGGTACTTAATACTGATGTGTAAATGGTATTCCTGTTCCCTTTTTCTTCTCAGGTGGATCACCTTACTTAGCAACAAAAATAAATGAAGCAAAAGACTTGTTGGAATCCAGTGCCAAAAACTGAAATTCGAAGCCTTGGGTCGTAGGAGATTCAGCAGATACATTGTGCAACAGCTTCATTTCTGCTTGCTCACACAGTTTCCCAATGCTGCATTGATTTTTCCTATTTATTTTCATAATTAAAATTTAAGATTATTTAAAAGAAAACTGAAATATTGTACAGTTGTGTAAAGTTATATACAGTTATATTCCTGCGAGGAGCAGGCAGTTGGATTTGATATGAGTCCCTTCCAACCCAAGATATTCTGTGATTCTATTTCTCAATTTTAGTGTATTTTCACTGATTAATGATCCATTACAAGCTCTGAAAATATTCTCTTACTGTCAGTGTTTTTCTTCAGAAGTAATAGCTTCTTTCATTAAACTTTTGGGATTCTTTAAAATCTAAGAAACAGTCATAAATACAGGGATTTTTCTTCATTGAGGAAGACCTGACTATTGCCAGAAATTCTGTAAAAATGTTTTGAGTCACAGTAAGTATGGCAGACTTGATGGCAAGTTTTCAGCATCACTTTACACTTGAATCTTGTTCACTGGTGAAATAGCAGAGTTTATGAGTGCAGTTTGAGAGGTACAACTTTGAACAAAATTATTATTAGCAAAACTATAGATGGCATTTTCCATTAGCTGTATATATGGGGTTTGAAGATATGAAGGAAGAATCTTGGTTTTGGTTAATGTTTTGCATACTATAAGATCTGTGAAATTGTCAAAAAGAATTATTTGGACATGCTTTTACTTTGGGTCACAGAACACATTTACTCTGTAGCAGCTGGGGTGATGTGGGAGTTTTCATGATGGTGGAACTGAAGAAGGTAGGTCCATGTAGCATGGAGTTCAGATGGAGCCAACTGTATCCTGGGCTTGCAGGTGGTTCTTCTCCTGTGCCTCGTGAGACCCTATCTGCCGGGGGCCTCTGTGTTCAGTTCTGGGGGCCCCAACACAAGGGGGAGCTGTACCTGCTCAAGTGAGTCCAGAGGAGGCCACGAAGGTGCTCAGAGGACTGGAGCCGCTCTCCTGTGGAGACAGGCTGAGAGAGTTGAGCTTGTTCAGCCTAGAGAAGAGAACACTCTGCGTAAACTTTATGACAATCTTCCAATACCTAATGGGGGCCTGCAGGAAATCTGAAGAGGGACTTTTCACAAGGGCATGTAGTGACAGGACAAGGGGAAATGGCTTTAAACTGATAGAGTATAGAGTAGACATTAGGAAGAAATTCTTCACCATGGAGGTGGTGAGAGACTGGCACAGGTTGCCCAGAGCAGTTGTGGCTGCCCCATCCTGGGCTGTGTTCAGGTCCAGGCTGGACAGGGTTTTGAGCAACCTGGTGTATTGGAAGGTGGCCCTGCCTATGGCAGGGGAGCTGGAAGTCTTTAGAAGTCCCTTCCAACCCAAACTACTGTATGATTGCATGGTTTTATAGGCTGTGG
>JBCJKH010011708.1:32652-49460 GCA_039877255.1 Loriculus beryllinus | reverse complement strand
CCACCCAAACTAAACCAGCCCTCCCCCCAAGAGGTCCCTTTCACCCCTGATCACAGAATAACTGGGGGGGGACACCTGGAAAAGCCTGTCTCCTATTTGCAAGAAATATATAAACAACGTTCTAGGGAGACAAGTCTGTAATAAAAACTAATGGTGAACAAACAGAATACTGCAGTGAGTAGTTCAAGAGGAATCCTTTTATACTTTTTTCTTTGAGGCATATGCTTCCCAAGCATTTTAATTTATTGAAACAATTCCTCTATATATTTTCATTGCTGATTAAATCACATGAAATATGCTTTTCAGTCTTAGGAAAAGTGCACTGCAAGTTGCACGGATAAATTGAAACCCAGTTCTGTGCACAATTAAGCAGGTGACAAAATTCCCATTAATGCAGAGAACTATAAAGGAAAAACAGCAGGTAGAATTTAACTGTACTGTTTACAACTACTTAATAAAAAATACATTACCCAGTTTAAGTATCTAAGTGTTACCTTGTGTATAAAGTTAGGTGGCTAAGCTTACTCATACAACTAGTTGCACTCACAATATGAGAGCAAGAATTTTCTTTCCCAGTGTATTCACTATCATACACACTCCATCACACACTTGAGACGTCCAAGAGACCATGTATCTACATGTGACTGAGGAAAGGATTCTGGCAATTTCAAATAGGTCCATTTGAGAGAAACACTTTAGAAAGATAGGCCTGTAGGTGTGGAAATATAGTTTGAGAATAGAATCTCCATTGATTCTGACTTCATGTCCCAGAGACAGACCAAAATGAGAGGTTCTAAGAAAAGCTTCTGTGAAAATACCTCATTGTAACTATTCAAAACTATGGGGAGAGCTTTTTTCCCACCTGAATGACAGATTTCCCTAAAGGCGTATTAAGAATATGCCAGGACTGTCTTTAAGGGTCTGAGACATCATATGTACTGAAACCACATTGCTTATACAGTCATTTTAAATCTGGTTATACACAAGTTATATAAATAGTAATAATAATTTAAAGATTAAGTGTGCAGATACAATTAACAGTTAATTTATTCTAAATGTCATTTACCACATCATTAAGTAAAACATTTGTCAATATGGCAGTTATTTGAAATAATCTTTCAAATTGCACTCAATTTGTGCTTCCAATCAGCCAGTTTACATAATGCAATTTGAAGAGTTAAGTGGAACTACATCATATATGTACTGTGTCATCAGAACAGAGATTAGTTACAATTAGGTAACTAATCCCTGTTATCCAGGTATATTACCACTATTGCTATTCTTTTAAATGCTAACAGACAAGGAAATACATATAGAAAATCTTCCTTAGCTTCCTCTGGGGACAAATTATTGCAATATTTGCTCATGCTCAAAAAGTCAAAGGATTTGCACTGTGCATTATCCATTTGTTTAAAGGGAGGTTGCTTGCAATCTAAATATAAACTTCAGCAGTTGCATTCTCTATCAGTTGACTAATACTTGAGTCCCCCTCTGTGATAAACATGCACAGCTAATAATCAATGATAATGTAACTGTGTGTACAGAACAAATAAGAAAGGAAACAAATATTCTTTGTCTGTACTCATATATGCCAAGCAGAATACAAAGATCAAATATGCGCACTTTACAGCTGGAGTCCTTAAAGGTCATTTATATTAATTTTTTACACACTGCTGTTACACAGAAAATAACCTTTCCTCTTGTTGCTCAAATGCCCTTGCCACCATACCTATTTAGTTCTACATATGAAGTTATTGAAGTTATTACAAACACTTGTACTCAAGCCTAGAATTCACTTGCTCAAAACCTGGGATTTATGGAAGATGGAAATAACCTTTCTTAAAAAAAATGGAAGTGAAGGGGTGTCCCTTCTACATAAACCCTTTCTCATTCTATTTTTGTCATTGATATCACCCAGTGAAGTTGGGATGCTACAATGTAAGAGATGTTCATTCTTTCTGCTCAGTGTGCACCAAAACTGACCCTCCAGACCAGTTTGACACTTGCATCAGTCAGTGCCTGCTCCTTTGCAAACATCAAAGCACTCGGGTTCCTCTCAATAGTGAGAAAAAGCTCCTCAACCCATGAGCAAATAAAACCAAGAAAACTCATGGGGCTTTCCCTGAGTGAAGAAGTACTGTGTGAGGGGAGCAGGGATTCAGCAGGTCAAAACCCTCTCCCATATCTTCCAAAGCTTTTGCTAATTTTAGCAGAAGGGGACAACATTTCCTATTTCCAAAGGAATCTTTGGCAGCAGGCTTACCAATTCTCAAGCTCCACCCTGCAATCCTGAGCACTTGTTTGCACCTCTTTTTCTTTCTCTGCAACTTCCATACCCCAAAGTTCATGCACAAAGGTTTGCCTTTCTCTTTCATGAGCATCATTGTCCTCCCCAGGTTTACACTGGGATGCAGCAGGCAAACCCAGGCCTCTGTCACGAGCTGCATCTGCTCTAGGTGCTGAGCAGAAGATTGGAGGGAACCAACAGCACACACATATATCTCAGCTGTTCCTATCTTACTGGAATAATCCAGTGTCATCCTTAAGGAACTGCAGCAGCTATAGGAGTTATACCAGAATAAAGTATATTTAACATCTGCATATTTCGAGTGCTACAGGGCCTTTATTCAGCCCTCCTGGAGTGGAGTCTAAATCATACCAGAGGAAAACAGCAAGTCCCCATAACCTCTTATTTTCCCCTGTATTTTCACCACCTTCTTTGAGTGCTAAATCTGAATAGCCCATTAAGACAATGAAGTTCAGCATCCCCCCCACCTGACTCTCCCACCTTCCCCAGCAGCTCCCCTCTGCCCCAGACAATCCACCTCTGGAATTGGTAGCTTCTCACTTTTTTAAAAGTTAGCCCTTTCGCTGCTTACAGCCGCCAGCACACAGCAGAACCTGTTCTCCTCATTCATTTTTACAAATGACAGGCTAGAATAATAATAACAGGAATGAGAACAATATAGTTGACTCTACACCCATCCCCTAAACCCAGGGCAGTGACTTCAGCAGCAGCAGAAACAAGCAGGACTCTATTTCTTCTTCTGCAGCTCTCTGATGAAGAGCCGGGCAGGCTTCATAAGACACCGAGGACCTGAGTGTCCCAAAACTCGACTTGAATGCGGTGGCGGTCCCTGCATTGCAGCCGCGGGCAGCACATGGCAGTTGCTGCAGTCAGTGATGGACCTCTCAGCGTTTAGTATCCTCAGGTTTAGCTAGCCTGGCTCCCTCTCTGCTCTCCTGTCATCCTCCTCACTCGAGGCAATTACTCGAAGAGCACAAGGGGAGCCTTACACCGAGATGTAATGAAGGCGTGCCGCAGTGTAACTACATTCTCCAGGGGAAATCTTGAAAGAACAGCTACAGTCCTACGTGTCTGCCCGGTTGAAACCAGGTTTAAATTAACCTGCTTATTAAAATCCATACATATGCACCAAAATACAAAGATGTTGCCTCCAGCGAAAAATCCACTGAGGCGGAGGAGTCGCGCTGCTGTGGTACGGATCCTGCACTGTTCTGGTGGGAGTGGGGGAGACACATACCCCCTAAACCCAGATCCCAGGCTGCGGGGATTAAATCCTGCTGGGGTGTGGAGAGCGGCGCACCTGAGCTGTCCATGGCTGTGGGGAGAGAATGGGTCACTGGCAGGCTGGATCACTGGCTGCGGTGTCGTGGTGATGGCCGCGCACTGGTGCGCGGGCAGGGAAGGGGTAGGGCCGCACAGGGTGCGACTGTCCTGCTGCTGGAAAACAGCTCCGGGAGGGTTGTCTGTCCGGCCCCATGGGATACGGGTGCGCCCTGCCTGCTGTGGCGGGCCGTGGTGGTCACCCCGGCCAGCCGGGAACTGATTGAGCAGGATCCTCTATCGACTTTAAGTAGATTCGATGGGATGTTTCGTTTCTACTCGGGTCATTTGAGGTAGGGATCCGTGATTGATGTTAACGCTTTGGGGATTAAAGGAGAGGGAAACTACCGATAATCTCAGGTGCTCATAGAAAAGCAGGTAGCTTTTCCTGTGCAAAACTCCCCTAGCGTGCTAGTTGCCTTCGGGTTACTTGTTTACTACACAGACTTCTGTCTTTGCAGTTTCCCGTTCACCTAAGACAAGCGCTTTGGGCTTCACTGAGCAGTACAGAGAAAACTAGAGAGGGGGTGGTACGGAGGAAATGGACATATAGCTGAAGCAGAGGTAATGGTGCCTCTCCTCTGCCCATCTACATCCTTGCTGGGTGAATGCTGGAGTGTTATGATGCCGCCCCCAGCATCCCTTTTTAAAGTGAATGAAAGGTATTTAAAGGGGAAACCTCTGTTTGTTCCCTACGCCAGAGTGCTGACCCAAATGCTTCGTTATGCAGGCGTAATAACCTATGCCCACCCCTCTGAGAGCACGATGCCCCTACTCACCAAAGTGATTACGTCCGAGCAATGCAAGCCCCTTCCCGCTCCACCAGCTGCGCCTGCACACATACCCAGAGCCGGGTCACCTCAGCTTGGGAAGCACGTCCTAAACTGGGCTTCCAAATCACTCACCACCTGAGCGAGCATGAAACCCGCCACGGTAAAATCGTGATGCTGCCATCCCGCAGTTTCAGGAGAGGTGGGGGCTATGCCTCACAAACATTTCCCACATTTGCATTTGCCCTGAGACTTAAAAACAGCGGAGCAGAGGAATACTCAGTCCCGAGGACCAACGAGGCACCGCCGCCCTGACTCGCCCTACGATCCCACGGGAAGCATCAGTGCTGCAGTCCGCAGCTACTGCCGAGTCATAAGGAAACGCCAACAGTCCTGGTGATAAATCCTTCTAAACAGTCCGAACGAACTTCTCTCCTTCACTGGGCCCCTGAATTTCAGCTAAAGCACACCCTAGCAATCCCCCAGTAGTAGAGCACAAGGAGATGCGTTGGAAAAAATGCTATCTCAGCAGTCATTCTCATTAATAAATAAATAGATAAATAAATTGTATTTTATTTTATGTTTTTAAAAGTTAAATAGACCTTTCTGGTGACCAACTTTCTTTGTGGTTCGCTAAAAGGATCGCTCTCCAAGAACAAAAAAGAAATCTCGGAGCTTTGATAGAGACTCTGGATGAAATTAAGAACTTCAAACCCCAGATTTTTGAAAAGAAAAACAGATGTCCTGTTTGTTGAGTATAAATAGCTCCGTCCGTGGAAAGCTTTTCTTTTTTTTTTCTTTTTTTTTCTTTTTTTTTTTTTTTTACGCTGCATTAAATTTTATTTAATGCTGGGTGCATTTAAACTGTAAGAAAAAAAAATTAAAGGGAGGCGGGAAGGCAGCAAAATATGTGGGTGACAAACCTCTAAATCTTTTCCCCCTCTCAAAGAAACTGACAGATGGGAAACCCTTCATGTAGATGAAAGCGCTCAATGTGTTTCCTAGCAGACCTGGTCAGTGCTGAAGCCAGGGGTTCAGCAGCCGTGACAGGGGAACGGAGGGAGGGGGGCTGCGGCGGCGGCTGCGGCCGCCGGGACCGCGCACAAACAGGTGCCTGGCGCTCGGCTCCGCTTGGCTTCCCGCTGCTCCGCGCACCTTGTAGAGACCCGCAGGCTGACTTACGTGAGGACGTAGTTGACACTGACGATGCAGTGCGGGCGGGAGGAGCGGCTGTTGTGCACGATGGTGGCGTAGCTTTGCACCCACACCCAGCCGCCGTGCTTGGCCAAGAAGCGGTAGTACTTGGTGGTCACTTGCCCTTTCACTAGCACTGCGGGGACAAAAAAGGAAGAGCCTCACCTCCTCTGTTTTCATCGTCCCTGGGAAAGGAGTACAGACACACCCCAGCCCCAGACCCTCATGGGTGACCAGACGTGGTGGGAATCCCCTTAGCATCACATGGGGAAGCGGCGTGGACCGACCTCCCCATGAGCAACAGTGGTGGACACCCCCCGGGCAGGGCTGATTTCGGTCCCTGTAGGCCGGGCCATTCATGATCTGGAACTGTTCGAGGAGACTGGTGGGGCACTGTGAGCACAGCGGGGGTGGAAAAGGGGGTGTGTGAATACCCTCCACCACCCCCAACACAGACATCTCATCATCGAGATTTAATTCTCCACCACTCCCAACACAGACATCTCATCATCGAGATTTAATTCTATAATTCTGGCTTTGGGTTTCATCTCTTTTCGTTACTTTCTCTGCGAGGAAACTTACCGGAAATTAATACCTTTTTATTCATCTATCCATGTATTAATGTCATCATGATATCAAAATATAATAAAGTACAGCTCTCCGAATCGGGCTCACTACAGCAGTCAAAATTAAATGCACAGGTAAGACCTGTGAGCTTTGGTGGAAGTGGAACAAAAGTATTTGAATTTCACTGGCACGGCTTTTTGGAGCAAGAAAAAAGGGTTTTTCCTAACAGGAATTTGAAGCAGAGACCCTAAGGTTTGTGCAGGGGACTTCTTGTCCTACAACCGGGAGCTGAGGAGAGAAAAACAGCCTCCCATTGCCGATTCCCTTCATCTCCCTGCTGCTTTCAGCTTGGTGCTCAGTCTCTAACGACTTGTTTCATTAAAACCTTTTGCAGATTTTGCTTATCCTCCCCTTCAGTAAGCTGTTTTTTCCCTTTCCGACCTAGAGGTAAATCCTAGCAAGCCCAAAGTCCATCTGAAGAGGGAGAGGGTGAGAGGCAGATTGTCTACAAGATCAGCATCTCCTTACACAAGTGATGTGCGCAGCGCAGGTGGAAGGTGTCACAGCCATGGACGTGGTGGTAAAGGGTCTTCTCTATCAAGTCCTGGGGCTCGTAACCCGTTAGTTCAGCTACCCTGCAAGAGATACAGGCAGCACATAACACCAAAGAGTGAATGATGATATCAGTGGGGGAGAGGAAGGGATGAGATAGGGTAACGGACTTGGAAATAACTCCAGCTCTACCTGGAATCTAAGAATATGAGCTTCATGTCTAGGCTGGCCCGAAACATGAACATATTGCTATGGAGCTTGATCTCCGTCACGGCGCTGGGCG
Organism: Loriculus beryllinus; assembly: GCA_039877255.1. Taxonomy (NCBI): domain Eukaryota; kingdom Metazoa; phylum Chordata; class Aves; order Psittaciformes; family Psittacidae; genus Loriculus; species Loriculus beryllinus. The sequence goes on along the minus strand of JBCJKH010011708.1, from coordinate 42,466 downwards.
GCAGCGAATGGCCCACGGCAACCAAGCCAACGTTTTGGTAGCAGCCGTCGAAGGGGGACATGTCCAAGCTGTACTGGCGGATCTTCAGGTACCCACTGCAGTGAATGACCTGCCGGAGACATAGGAAGGCTCGGGAGGTGCCTGGCAGGGCAGGAGAGGCTGTGACAGGAGTCCCCTGTCGCCCACTCCCGCCTCCCCCTCCTCGGGGGAGACCCGGACGGATCCCCCCGTCACCCCGGCTGGTGCCGATGCGGCGGCAGGGTGCCCTGGAGCCACTGCATCTGCGGGCTTTCTTCTGTCCTGTTTGGGTTGGAATTGGGTTTTTTTCCATACACGATTTCAGCACTGATCTAAGGCCCATTAAAGTCAATGAAGTTTTTTGGCTTTTGGGGTTTTGGGTTTTTTTTTTTTTTTTCTTTTTCTTTCCCACTGACTTAAGTGGTTTTTGGACCACCTCCTAACTACGCTTTTATTGCTATTCTAAAAAGGAAAGACGAGGAAGTGCCAAGCCAGTTACAACTTTGTAATGAAGAGTGCATGCGAGTGAGAGAAAGAGTTTACATGTGTGCTTATGTCACATGTGCAAGATATGTTTATTATATAGATCGAGCAGACATGGTCCTTAGCCAGGGTATATCTTTGGATATAGATTTAGGTATGTCTCCTAAATGTATCCTTGCAGATGACTGCTGTGTATTTCTATCCTTACTCCTCTATTATTAGAATGTTTCTTCCCAGAATAAGCTCAACAGATGTTCTTGTTCTGCGGCACGACACAGGACAGCATCTCCGTCGTCTGTATGTACCCACCACTCTTCAGCGCCATGCAGCTAACACGACAGAAGGGAGAAGGTGGGAGAGCAGGGGCTGTCCTCGCCCAGGAGCCCTGAGCAGAATCACCCGGACAAACCCCGTAACCTGGAGGGCTAGCCCTGAAGCTGACGAGTTACCCAGTAAAGAGATAAATTAACCCAGCACTCCCATGTTGCCACCTGACAGCCTCCGCAGACACCTCGAGACCGTCAGTGGTTGTGCGAGGCTCAGTATAGAAAGCAAAATAAGCAATAACAACAAAATCAAGACCCATGGGGAGCTCGGGTTTGTGGTTTGAGTTCTTTAACCTGGAACCCTCAGAGAAATTCTGGCTCTGAACCACATGAAAGAACACCTGGCTGGGACAGCCGCAGGGGCAAAGGGCTCGCCCCACGCCTGTCCCTGTTTCCACTGTCTCCCCAAGTGGTCGGCCGCTGCGGGAGCAGGGGGCCAGGAAGGCTTGGGGGGAGGCTCCGGCCGTGGACACGCACCTTGTACCCCCCGCAGGTCAATCCCGCGTTCCTCTTGGCCAGGACGCACTTCATTCTCAGGAAAAAGGACCTCTCGATCTCGTACTCTGGGAGGGGGGGAAGGCAGAGGCGGGGTGAGGCGTGGGCTCTTCCGCGGCCGCGCAGGCCACGCGGAGCGGAGGGCTGGGTACTTTACCCTGCACAAAGTGCGAGTGGTAAGGCTGGTGGGCCGTGAGCACCGCCGTCATCTCGTCGTGGTCGGCCGGGTGGATGTACTCATAAATGCTATTGCCGGTCAACTCTACCTGTGAGAGAGGAGGAGGAGGACAGAAAGGGGTTCATTGCCGGCACCGACCACGCTTCCCGCTCGCACCTCCCCTGGCAGCAGGGGATGGAGGCGAACCACATGACAGGTAGGCACGGTGGCTAGTGCCCCCTTCCCCTCCCTCCGCCCCCGTACCTGCGACAAGCCCAGGTGCACCGAGGCGGTCTCCGAGATGTACATGATCTTGCCATCCGGAGCCACGACAAATATAAAACCGTCCAAAGTCTGCAGAACAGGGTTGAGGGATGGGAAGTATAAATATATCAACAGATTGACCCACCCACGAAGACAGACAAATCCATGAAGTACCTGTCCCTTTGATTTGTTTTAGCAAATAAGCATCTCTTTTCAGGCTGTGATGATTCAAAACGTCGGAAGGAAATGGGCAAGTCCTGGCCAGGTATCCCTCTAAAACTCCTGGAGTCCTGAGATACAACCCACTTCTCAGAGAAGCCGAGCTCAAAAGTAATGCAGGGTGCCTGGGAAACATCTAAGAACAGGTCCCAGCTACACAGTAATTGATGCGTCAGTCCCAGAAATCCTGAATACTTCTATCCCATTTCAAATGTCACTGGGGGTTTAGCGCTTTGGTGTTTGCTAAGGAGACTTTTAAGAGAGAGAGGAGGATACAAAATTCTTCACAGTGTAAATAAGGGAAGAGACAGTGTATCAGGCACGTTTCAGAGGCTATAGATGGGACACGAAGTGTGCCGAGGGCAGAATAGGCCCTCAAAAGGCCACACAACCCTGCCAAAAACGCGTGATGATGAGCACTTCTAATATTTCTTAGTATATCAGATGGCAGCGAGTTTTCAGATGTGTCCTACCTGGTTTGTGCGTATGCTCATTTCTGTGCCGGCTAAGCCCTTCTATCCAAGTCAGCCTCCCCCAGCCTGCCTCTAGAGGCAATCCCTGTCTCTACACCATCTTGTCAGCACATAGTCGGGACTTGTCACCTTGTTAATCATGTAGGGAAAAGTCATCATGCTCCTGTATCCTGGCACACCTGAACGCACCGGGAATCTCCCACTACAGACCCTGTGTGGAACTCTGCTGGGGCAAAGGAACCGGAGGTAGCAAACCACAGCCCCACTAAAAGGGAGGCACGACACTCAGATTGTCCCCCTACCGTGTCGTCCCCCTTTCCCTTCCCCCTTCTATTAAACACCTGAACAGTTAAAAATTAGTCAAGGTGGCAATTAAAACTCAGAAGAGGGAACGATTTATTTAACCATTAATACCGCATGGCTGCCGTTTCCAGACCAGTACCTGCAAAAGATGGGATCCCAGTTCCCGTCCAACATTATCAAGTGAGCTGGTTCGGCTGGAGTGGCCCCAGGCTTCTCCAAGTCCTGTTTATTTAAGACACACACACAAAAAGGTAAGGTGAGGAAATTAAAAATTGCCTACTGTTTGCCAGCTAGAGAGGAGCTTCCCTCCTCCCAGATTTTTGCTTGTATTCCCTCTAAAACATGCACACATGTAATCTTTGGAAAACCAGATACCATTCTGTTGCACAGAGAAGACTCTTGTGTGGCTTTTATTTTATTTTTTTTTTTTTCTGAGACCTAACTCTCGTGAGAGAAAAATACCGAAATGTCTATTTTGAATTAACAGTAAAGTTCATTCTTGAGACCTTAGTGGAACAAAGTGCCAGATAAAAGGGCTTTTAGCGCAGTCTTCGGCTGCTGGGAACAGCCTCCCTGCACTTCAGGGGAAGTGCTTTCCTCCTGGACCCGTCACCGACCCTGGACAACACTGAGGACTATTTGAAATGAAAGAGAGGGGTGCGGGGGGAAGACATTCGAGGCAAGGATGATGTTAATGTGGCACGACGGTGTCTGGGAAGGAAAAGCTCTCGACGGCTGGCCGGGCAGTCATGGGGACCGGTCCTGCGGCACCGGGGGAGACCGCGGGAGGAGGAATCACTGCAGCAGGCAGAGCTCAGCCACAACCTGTCCGGTAATTAGCCAGCAGGTTATGGAGGGGGCGGGCTGAGGATAGGCTGAGACCTCCTGCTCGTCAGACATCACTTTCCAGTTTGGTCTGTGACCTCCTGCCTCTTTCTCTCTTCTGGGTCTCTGTTCTCTCACCTGGAAGATTTGTAATTACGTATTTGAGGAGGGAGAGAGGCGACTCATTCAGCTCTCCCCAAGACCTGTGTTGAAACACTTTCCTTTTTAGTAATCCCCACTCAAGCCCAGGAAAAGCAAACTGTCTGCCGCCGAGCCGAGCTCAGTTTCACGGCTGCGGTTAAGTCACTTCGCGGAGGCCCATGCGAAGTCACTGTCCTCCTCCTTTCTGCCCCACGAAGCCGGGACTCCGGGATTCACCTTCCTCCCACCATCCCTCTCCCCGCTGCGCTGGTATCTCTGCAGGGAAGGATGATTTGCCTTCAGCCGCCTCCAGAAATTAGTATCTCCGGACTCGTCTAATGTTTCAGACGCCGCTCATTTTCTCCTATGCAAAGTGAGGAGGAATAAAAGCCAGATGGAAATGACTCCACCGGAGTAAAACAGTTTATGGGCGATGCGTTTTCACAATGCTATCGCTGAAATAGTTCAAACGATGCAGTTAAAACCTTTCACGCTTATGCCATGAATTAAGGCTCAGTCTGACAAACACAAACACTAAGCCAAAGTAAAGAAAGAGGGAAAATCATACAAATCCTGATTGATAGCTGGGGTGGTGATCACCAGGGGGAGGCGGGAGCCCAGCCGGCTGGGTCTCACTCTTGCTGGGAGGGCTCGGGGAAGGCAAGACCCCGTTTTCCGGCTATTTCGGGGCAAACAGGCAAGGTAGCGAGAGTAGGCAGCCGCGGGCATCCCTCGCTATTGACCGGCTTCACCTCAGTGTTTGCCGATTTCAACAAAGCTAACGATTTCCCCGGCACTGTCGGAGCGCGGCAGCCCTCCCCGCCGCAGGAGCCATGTACCCCTCTCCTCTCCTCTAGCTTTTCCTTCTCTTCTCCTCCCTTTTTTGCAAACCTCTTCACGCCAACTTGTCTCTTCACCGCTCCTACACTACCCTCCCTCCTCCTTAACTTCACAGCCCTATAAAGGCAGGGTCACTTCTCCGGCCTGGACCCCATCCCGCAACACCAGCGTGTACCAGGGTGCCAGCCAAAACCAGGCTCCTTCCCAGTCATTCCTTCATGCCAATTAACAGGGACCCAGCGACTTCTTTCTTGTGTTCCTGGGCTTTACTTCTCCCTGCACCCTCCTGCGCTGGCGGACCCGCGAGGGATGCACTGGGGGGGAGGCGGAAGGGGGGGGGGGGGGGTCCGCTGGCACCCCTACCCTCCCATTCCCAGGAGTGTCATAAATCAGCAAGGAACTGGCAAAACTTGCACAGCTTTCAGGGAAGGAGAGAAAAACCCACTGTGTTTTGGGGGCCAGGTCGGCCTGCTAGAGCAGAAGCTGCCAAGGAGGCTCTTTCCACGTTCTCCCACTTGGATGGAGGTTTGAACGGCAGCTTTCTGTATTCGGGACTAAACCTGCGCTCCCCGCCTATGATTTAAGTTGCTTATTAATCAAAGTTTACGGCTGTAATTATTCTTCTTCTAAAAGGGAAAATAACCCGAGCCCGGCGGGTTAATGAACAGCTCCCGGGCAGCACAGGCTACCTCCCCCGCCCGGAGAAGGCGGCTCTTCACGGGACGCTGAACTAGCTATGCTTCAGGTGGAAACGCGGCTGTGTCTATTAATGGTTTATAATTATATGTTTTCGTTTGTCTACCCCAACCGGCTTTTTGAAACCCTATCACATGAGACGATTCTTTACTTTCCAGATGTTTCAGAACTTTCAAGTTGGAAACTATTCCTACTCCTTGCCAAGCCCAGCCTCTTCCAAATCGATGGGCTTTCTTGGTGCCCTTTAAATACTGGTTTTAAAGATTGTACGAGAAATCCTCTCCATTAATATTCCCTTTAAGTTTTTTCCCACATCTATTCGCTTTAACATCTAATTTCCTTTTATCGAGAGGGCAAACTGTGATTTCTTGCACTTGACCTACCGCAGAAAATTCTGCAAATCCTTTGATTGTCTATTTAAAACAAAACAAGGAAATCAGCTCTCCCTTTTGCTTCAGGATTATGCTTGGAAACAAGATCTAAAGATTCTCTTGTAATTTGGAGAGCCAACAGCATAATAGGTTTGGAACAGAAACAAGCAGCTTTGTGAGGGGAAGGATAACTAAATCGGTTTTAGGCAAAGGATTTTCCCAGCTAAAGTGGCCGACGACAAAGCAAAACATAATTTATTTTGGAAGATTTCCAAGATATTCCACATTAACCTTAGCAGATAAAATTTGCTTTCTTCCCCGCGTCCCCTCCCCCACCAGGGTCTGGTTTATCATATTTACATAAGTAGCCTTAGAAGGGATGTGTCTATTATGGATCTAAGGAGCGGGGTGAGCTCACATTTCATTTGGAAACAGAGGCGAAGTTTTACTGTTGCTTAATACTTGATGCATTGTAGAACCATTTCCATTTAAATACCCCCGACCCACGGATTACCTCGATGGACTGGTTGCATGGGTTTTGTAATTTCCTGAAAATGAGATTTCGATTTATAAAACAAGAAACCAATTAGTAACCAAATGAGGCGAAGTAGATCCACTAAAATTGACCTAATCCCACAGGCACCATTTAGGCCAGTTCTTGGCGAATGAATGATGAGCAACCGCCTAGCATAAGCTTAAGGCATCATCCAGCTGTGTTATTCAAGCAGCAAAAATAAATGGATCGAGCTTTTCTTTCGGAATGGATTTGATACTCTTGACAAAATATAGATTATAGGCTCCTATCTAACAATCTCCTCGACTCGAGGATTTAATTTTTTTTTTTCCTAAGAAGGTGAAGAATTTGTGTCACAAGAAAGTGTCCACTGTCATGGAAGAAAATAAAGGAAAAACAAAACCAAACCAAACAAACAACGAAATAACGGGTGGGAGGCGGGGGGCAATTTTTAGCCAGGCTCTCGGTTAGTTCGCAAAGAGCAGCCTAGTTCCATAACAGCGTGCGACGAGACTGCCCGGATCCTGCTCGGAGCGACCGTGCTGACTCAGCCTTTCTCTAAGCATTTCCCAATAGAAAACCACTCCTCTTTCCACATCAAAAAGCATCTCCATTGGTTTCACGGGACAGCTGCACCGGCGGGTCCATGCGAAATGCCTTCAGCCCGGCAGCTTGCCCCCCAGCAGGACTCCCTGCGCTCGACGACTTTGACCCTCGTTGCTGTCCTTCCCCCTCATCCTTTGATTGATGCGAGCCTTAGTGCCGGCAGCCAATGAAGGGGTTGGGTGGATATCGTCCCTACCCAGTGGCGATATTGTCGCAAGAAGCTCCTCTGTCCCACAGAAGGGGAAAGAAGAGATTCCTCAATCATTCCTAATTTGATCTAAGGAAAGACAGAGGACGGCAGGCGCAGCGAAATGATACTCCAGGAGGCCAGGGCAGCTCCTTGGCCCCGGCTGATCTCCGTGTTGCTTGTCCCTCTGTGAGCATCTGCAGCACAGAACCCACCTCGACCCCCTCTTTTGTCTGACAATAGTAAAGGCGGGGTGGGAGGTTGTGGGGGGAGTGTGGGGTGGCCAGAAGATGCGAGCCCTTATCTACCTTGTAGTGATTTGCTGGCTTTCAAAAGCGGCTACTGCAATTTCCCCAGCGGACTATCCGTCACGAAATTTTAGCGCAATCCGGATTCAGGGGATTGAAAACAACGGCAGAGCGGGTGATTAGACGTCCCCGTTTGAAAATCCCGTACTGCAGAGCCCCGCCTGAGTCCCAGAACAGCTTCTCGGGGGGACAGGCTTTGAGGGACCGGGGACCCTCCCAGGAACGTGTTCCTGAGCTCTGCCTGGCCGCACGGCCCACAGAGGCCCACTGGCAGGGGTGGTGCGGGGAATAGGCCCACGGAAGCCGTGGACTCCGGCTAGCTGCTGGCTTGAGCACAGATACCCGTGGGCAGAGAGTTTCCCCCCGTTTCTGTAGATGGGAAGCAGGAGAGGAGCAAGGGGGTCTCACGGAGACAGCCCTCGAGGAGCGAAACCGGAGCAGCAGCCCAGACTTTTGCCTAAACCAGGTCCAAAAAGCTCAGGGCGCTTTCTAAACCCCCCTCTCCGGGCAGCTCGCCACCTCCCGGGGGCCGCGGCCCGGCGACGTCTCCGCTTGCTTTTGTTTCGCTGCTTTTGTTTTGCCCTTTTAACAGCCGCACTCTGCTCATTAAAGCTGGAGGAGAAGCAGCCCGGCCCCCCGCCCCTCCGGGGATGCTGACCCCGCGGAGGCCGAGGGGTGCAGGACCCCGGGCACCTTAGCCCGGGGCTCGTCCCTTCCCCGCTACACCCGGGGGGCCGGGCCTCTCTCCCCTCCTGGCTCCGCAAGCCGGCTTCAAGCAACCTGCTCGGCGAAGCTGCTCGTAAAGCTTTACACAAGACCAAGGGCATTCGACCTCGGTGTGCAACACCTTTCCCAAATTCCCACAGCCCTTCACTGCTGCCTTGGATTCCTCTCTGAGGCTGCTCCAGGGAGAAGCGGGGCACTGCCAGCTGTTTGGGGAGAGGGAAGCAGGACAACTCGGTCCCCATTCCCAACACGGCGGTCATCTTTGCTTGCTGCTCTCTCGGGAAAGTGACAAATAACAGTGCCGGGAGCTGCAGGGACGGAAGCTGGATTTCCCAGAAAAGGCAACTGGATGTTATATCGAAGAATTAGACTGATTCGATTAACAATTTAATTAAATAGCCCACCGCCAGCGCTCCGATTTGCCATCGTCCAGCGCCCGACGGGGCTGATATCTCAGTTAATTTAACAGGCAGTTGTTAATGTTAACTCAAAAGCTCGGCCAAATGAGGCTTCTGTGAAGGAGTGTGTCGCCGTCGGAGGGTTGAGATGAAATGGAATAAGCTATGTTAAAAAAAAATGCTGCTCATTTCCAACTGCCTGCGGATGTCATTAGCAAGGTTTTGTAAAGATTTATTATATCGGTAAATCACACGTGTTCATTTGAAGCAGATATAAGTTAGCATCCCGCTTTCTTTAGAATAATAATAATGAGAAAGAGGAAAAGTCCTGTTGACTAAACAAACAACCCTATTGAGAGAACGGTAGTGGAAATAACGCCGAGACGGATTCACTCTATACAGAAATACCAGCATTTTGGCACACACGGGGTAAGGAAATCGCGCTCTGAAATGCAAACAAACGGAACCATGCCTAAATTGGAGAGCGGGGAGGAATCGATGAAATTTTTGAACTCCAACTACTTATTCACTTCTACAGAAAATGCATATTCAAATAGCCCTTATTCCGAAGAAACTGGGAAGGGAACGGATTTCACCGGTGCATTTGCTAACACAGGCTATTTATATGCAAGTTGAACAATATCCTCCAACATTAAAACGGCCGTTTGCTACTAAGAAGGGAGAGGATGTTTCTAAAGAAAATACGATTATTTTCACACTCATATCACTTTATGCTCTTTCTAACACCTAAATATGGTTTGGGGTTGTTTTTGTGTTTCTGTTTGGGTTTTTTTTTTTTTTTTCAACGACCATGCGAGCGGTTTAGTTCTGCACTTCACGTTTTCAGTTCACGTCAAAATTGGAATTAAACAGAGAGGCAGCGTGGAGAGTAAACTGCAGCTTAAATGAGAAAAACTTCTGTAAGAAAATAAACACTGAAACCCAATGCTCAATCATTTCCCTTAGCAGTAAGAAAAACAGCATTAAATCACCTATCCACGTGGGAAATGGATTTTTTTTTTCTTTTCTTTCCTTTTTTTTTTTTTTTTTTTTCCCTACTGCTCTTTTCCCCCTATAAAATAGAACAAGGTTAAGGGTTTCAATATTGAAATGTTAACCATCCTGATTCGGCGAAAGTTTATGTAAACGGAGTCTCTCCTTTTGTCTAGAAAATCAAACGCCTCTTCCCGCTGAAAGGATCCATCCCCAAAGGATGGAGGCGGCAAACCCTCCTTTTCCCTCCCTGTTCGTCTAAGGAGAATGACACCCTTACAATATGCTTCACTAAAATAGAAAAAGGAAAGCCCAACCAACAGAAAAATTTTATTGAGACACTTGGGTTTGTTTGGTTTTTGGTTTTTTTTTTTTTTTTTTTTTTTTTTTTTTAAAGGGGGGTGTTTTTTTTCTTTTTTTTTTTTTTTTTTTTTTTTTCGATTGACCCTCTTCTCCATTCACTTTGGGATC
>JBCJKH010011708.1:0-32552 GCA_039877255.1 Loriculus beryllinus | reverse complement strand
AAGGATATACACAAACATTCACCTTTGCACATTTACAAATTGCAGTTCTTCAGATCCAGGGCAAGTTACTCAGAAATCTGTGTTTCAGCCCCTCTGTGCTACCACTACCATCTAGTTGATCGTTTAAACTAACAGATAGCATGACTGCTAGTACAGATAAGGTCTTCTAAAGCACATAAATCTTTAGCTTATGTTCTCATTGAAACAAGAGGTATTCATCACAGATATTAGTGGGTCTTAACTTGAGGTATGTCTTTTTTGAGGCATTTACTGGTTAAATGAATTTTGTAATGATAAATCACAGGAGTATTAGGCCATAGGAGCAGAAAACAGAAATCAGCAGGGTTTTAATCTTGAAATTAAATGAGAGAAGTGGGATCTGGGAGGTGTTCCAGTCCAGATCCCTTGGCCCTCATGATGTGGCTGAGCTGTGCACCAGAAACCCAGCTGCTCTGGGGATATGAGCAGATCTCCTAGGGTGCTGTAGGCCAGAGACCCTGTTGAATTTAGCTTTGCAAAACTGGAACAGCCACTGAATTGACAAAGCTCCCTAAGACTAAGCCCCATTCTTTGCCAAAGCTATTGCTGAGTTGAAGTAGGAGGCAGGCTGCTCCACAGGAAGGAAAACTACCGTTGAGGTTACACTCAGCACAGGTATCTCCATGTCCTCACCAGCAGGGAACAATAACTGAGAAGGGTGAGCACAGTGGGAATGCTCATTACAATGGTCCCACCCGCAGTCCAAACAAAGCTGAGGTAACCAGTCATGTCTAACATCAGCCCAAGGAATCTAACCAACAGGTTAGGAGCAGTAGAAGACAGGGCTGGAGAGTGTCTGCTGAGGCCAAGACTAGGGGCTCAGGCTCGAGACAAAATGGGGCTCCTAGCCATGGAAAGAGTGGGTGGGTGAAAGTCCCAGGGAAGGTTTCTCAGGGGACTAAGGCTATTTCACAGAGGGATTCAGGAGCCTCAGCAGAAGATTTTCACTGTTAGCAAGAGGAAAATTCTCTCAGCAGGGCCTCTAAACTGTCCTCCTACTTCTGTAGCAAAACATCCCAGTCTCATTAGAGTTAGAATTACCTTGGGTAACCGTCTGTGAAAGAAAAGTAGATGACTGTAGACAGACCCATAAAACCAAAGAAATAATTAAATAGGTCCTTGTGGATAAGCAGCATTCCAGAAAACAGTGGTGCCTATTTGTTATTTGGTAGATGTGTTCTGACTTTATGGGAAGAATTAAAGCTGCTTATTACTTCTCCCATTTTCAGTATTGATCCTGGTATCTAGAAATAGTGCTTGGATCATGATGCCAACTGGTTCCAGGGAAGGTGGAAAGTACACAAACCTTATTTCACATTTCTTTCCTGATGCATCAGCATTGCCTATCCTGCCTGTTTCAGCCATGGTTAGTGTTAGTTAAATTAATAAGACCCTACAAGTGTAGATTAAAAGAGACCTTCTTGCTCTCTAGCTCTTTGCTTTCTGTTCTATAATACAATTAATAAACAAATAAACTTGGCCTTTGAAGTAATTGGTGCTTGTGTTGTCACTTAGTTTTCGAAGGCTACTCCAAGCTATTTCTTTGCATATCGTGTAGTCAGGATGTGCAAATGTCAACACTAATAGGTCTTACAGTTAAGTGTTCCTAACAGATTTAAAAAAGAAAAGGCTAGTTTTATGAATGGCCATTTCAAGTTATTGATTTTACCAATAAAAATGGGTCAATTCCTATTCTTCACTAAATCTGTGAATGGAAACAGAAAGACCATTACACAATTGATAAGTAAACAAGGTCCCATCCTGCAGGGAAGGGATGGATCATCAGATCATCAGAGTTTTCTCAGAAATACCACTGAGACTCTCTTAAAGGTGTTTATCAAACAGGTTGGATAAATAGTCCAATCAGAATCAACCACTTCACTTGACATCCATGTAGCACTGAAGTGTTGCAAATAATTGTGGTAGAAGGAATCTCCACCTGACAAAATTCAAGATAGTTCAAGCTATATAGTGAGATTTTTCTGTTTATCAGTTTTGCTTCATTCTCTATCCCTTTTCTCAGCTTTTCTCCAGTCTGTAGAAGAAACATGCTAATACTTTCCCAACAATTGAATACATTTAAAAGAATACTCTTTCTTCCAGCTCTGCCAGTTTTTTCAACTATCATACTATTGACACTGTATTTATGTCATATTTCATTTATCTTTACACTACTGTGGCTACAACTGTACTATCAATAGTGAAAGAAGATCACTATAGTGGCCTTAGTACTGGTGAAACAGTTTGAGTGCTGGCATAGTGGATTTGCTGTGTAAATTTGAATAACCTTAAGCTACTCTTATTCATAAGAAAAGTTGAATTGGATCTTGGCTTACCAGGGTCAAAAAAAAGGAAATATGCATTTGAACATAGTTAACTGGAATTCAAGGGAAGCTGTCTGGACTCAAACAGTTCTCACTGGTCTTAGGTTAGTGTCTGAGTATTATTTATGCAGCTATACTGAATTTTTAAGAAGTAAATATCCATGGAGAAAAAATAGCTTATTCTATTTCAATTTCCAGCTTTAACTTTGGATGTTTTGAGCTGGATCCATAGCTCTCTGAACACTTGCCAATTATTTTTCCATCAGGAAATCTGGTATAGTAAAAATAAAATAAAAATACCAAAAACATTAGGCTAGACAGAAGGACTTGTAACAACTTACCTCTGCTCCTTCATAAAACCCTGATGTTTTCCCTTGAGGGAAATCACAATTTTACAGCATGAAAATCTGTAAATTCCATTTGATAAACCTGGGGTAAAATTTTGAGATGATAGTTTTTCAGTTTTTCATATGAATTTTCAGTGGAGGAGGGAAGCCAAAGTCACTACTTCCTTTTAGGAGAGCCGACCATCAGGAGGTTGTATTTTCTTTTTGTGTCCATGAAAATGTCTAAATTTTATAGTAAGTCTGCTCTATATGGTATTATTTTACCTATATGTGATGCTGTTGAAATTACCAATGTTAGTCATTGAAATCAGCCATTATGAGATGGCCTACAGATTTCACAAGGATTAGTTATGTCAGTAATATTAAAAGCATGCATCTATGACAACAGAGAGTTTAGAATAATGTAGTTTATGAATTACTATATGCCTTTAAGCCCTTTGGCAGTTCATTTTATGTGCTTCTGCATTTTATGATATTTTGCTACTGCATTTACAGGAAAGTCTATTGACAATTTTTATTTCCAAAGCTTCAGTGTATGGATTCTGGTAATTCATGAGTGGCAAAAATATTAAATTCCTAGACTCAGGTAGTTGAAGAGAAAAGTTTGAACATCTGAGATATAACACTTATGGTAAATAGGACCAATAAAAGAAACATATAATTATTTTCTTAATTGACCTTTCAGACAGTTTTCTAAGTATGAAAGACCTTACTTAGTGTTTCTGAATGTAGTCTAACGCTGGAGTGTGAGAGATCACAGGGAGCTTTATGAAGATCAAGTAAAAATGAAGGGAAAGGAAAAATGAGACACCAGAGAATTATGCTAGTAAATTAAATTTACTGAGAATATTCCTTGATCTTGAAACCAGCTGGCACGGCAAAGCTTGCTTCTATGCTAGTAATTGCTGCTATCCTGGGAAATAGGATGGTTGCATGCAAACTATCTATTGGCAGCCCTCGCTGGAACTCTCCAACTCCAACATCATGCCCAGGAATTCTTTGGGTAAGCTACTTGTGGCACATGAAAACATCATGACAGGAACACTAACTAAAAAGCTAAAAGCTTACTAGCATAGGCAGTTGTATTCCAACACTCAGAGACAGCACTGCACATCACATAAAGAGTTAGTAGCTTGTGTCCAGTGTTAGGATTGCATGAAATTATATATATATATACATATATATATATATATATAAAATTTAGATATACATAAAATAAACCTGTAAAAAATAAACACTGCAACAGCCATATAATGCTACAACAGCTCCTGTGGCTTCCTACATACATTATAGTCTCAAATACTTTGTCTATTTATACTGATTCAATTTTACATCATGTCTTTACATTGGGTTAATCTAACGCTATGTTTACCTCTTCACTGTTGATCTCACACATTACTCTTCTGCCCCAAGTTACAAGTTCCTGTTCCAGGCACACTGAAACAAGCCACAGACCATGCACCAAGGTAAAACATAAGATGTGGATAAGCAGCATTCCAGAAAACAGTACTGCCTGTTTGTTATTTGGCAGATGTGTTCTGACTTTATGGGAAGAATTAAAGCTGCTTATTACTTCTCCCATTTTCAGTACTGTTCCTGTTCAACGCAGGGGGTTGGAGCTAGATGACCTTTGAAGGTCCTTCCAACACAAACTATTCTACAATTCTGTGTCTGAAATGTGCATGTTCCTTTTATCACATGTCTGACATTGTTTATAGCTCTGACATTCTTCAAGAAGAGCCTCTAACTGACCGTCTCCTGAACACAGAGCACCTTCAGGCTGGTTCAGCTGACCCACCATGCAGAACAGCACCTTACATGGACAAGGCTGGAGTAACTACTGACAGGCTCCACAATAACTATAAGCTATGATAGCATACAACAACAGGGGATTTCTCCTGTCTAGGTAAACTCTGTTGATGTAAAGTTAGCAAAAATATGCATACAAGAGGCACAGTGGACTAGATAAAACAGTTCACATGCAGCTTCAAACAAATCCAAACTGCCTTGAACTATGCACACACTCTTTGCAGCTGACCTGTTCTATTATATAGAGCAGTGGGGAAGTATTCTGAGTACACAGATAATGACCTCAAGCTGAGAAAACTTACTGCAGGAGTCTACCAAACACTCCTTCTTGATAACAGAAAGCAGAAAGAACACTATGGCTTTTCTTGGCCAAGCCCAGCCATGACCATCTCATGTAGCTGTTTCCAGGTGGTTTACACTGTCTAAAGGCACAATAAATTGTTGAAGGGTTTGTGAACAAACTGCTCCACAAATTGTAGGCTGGGATAAACATCCTGGACCCAAAGAAAGTAAAAAAAAAATCCTCATATTTTGAAGCATTTTTCATCTCGAGGAAAACATCAGGTTTGGGGAATTTACAAACCTTCCAGGTGAAACAGTCAAATTGATTTCCAGAAAAGTGTTTTGAGCAAGAGTGGTTCAATTTGTCAAATTTTGTAGTTCTCTCAGCTGACAGAGAAAATGTCAGGTCTGGTAGCACAAATCAAACTGCCCCAAGTAATGTTTGTATGCATGTGGCAAAGAAAAAAAAAAAAAAGGCTTTGATATTACCCTGGGCTCTCTGACATATAACTGCCACAGCAGAGCCAAGCACGTTGGCTAGTGCTGAGAGTGTGAGGCAGAAGCAATTGTATAAAAGATTAAAAGTCACATTTCTAGTCTTGTTTTCTGCCATAAATCCTCCAAGGACTTTTGTGACTTTGTGACTATCAGTTACACATCTGTGCCCACATAGTCAAGTAATGTTGAGCTTATCCTGCCAACAACTGAAAAGTCCTGCTGCTTTGGCCAGCAGCGAAAGACCACTTCTTGTCTGCTGAAGCAATGCCATATATATTGCCCTGCTAAGCAACAAATCAGCTTTGTCTTTGTTCAGAGCCTGCTATTGTTATTCAGAAAAAGCCAGTGCGGTTTCCAAAAAGCTGAGCTGATTTCTCCACTTCATGCAAGAGATTAAATCAGTATAGTAAACAGTAAATAAATTGAATCCCTCAAAGTTTCTACATCACATCACGCAATACTACTGTGAATAAGCTATATCATTTCATAAAGTACAATGACGTGAATGAAACTTAATTCCAGCTTAGAACACATATAGTCAGAATTGGTTTATATGCTTGCACTTTTTATTTTTCCTCTTCATTCTCTTTTCCCCTAGTAATTTAGGTAGTTTTGCTTCTTTTGACTTGTGGTATCTGTTAAAACATGGCAAAAATCAATTTCACTAAAATAACACAGATCACATATATGAAAAGGAAGAAGGAGAGAAAACTAGTAAGATCTAACCTATCTTTTTCTGTTTTACTGCTGTATGTATTATAACAGCTCAATACCCTGCTCTTCTCTGCAACAGGGAAATAATAATAACAAAAACTATAATGTGGCAAACTTCTTTGCAAACACAATTTCAAAACGGTGGCAATATTTAAGGAATGCAGGACTCAGGTTGTTTCTCCAGTCAGTGAAACAAGTAGGGTTTTTTTGCTGTTTCATGTGCTTAAATACTGTACTCTTATAATTTTTATAACACACACTTGAAGAGCTTACAAATACGGACCAAGTACTTCCTCAAGGGAGGCACTGAGTTTTCCTAGACCAGTGAGAATTTTCTAAAATAAACCTTTCCTACATTGCAGACTCTCAGATGTTGTTAGCTAATTTTCAATGAAGCCCTCCTGCTACCTTCTGAGCAACTTTTTTCTGTCGAGATTTAAAAATATCTTACATTATTCCTAAATTAGTCACATTTGAAGCAATCACCAGGGGTTTCCTTGCAGGTTTCTCAGAATTGGTTGCTTCATGGAAATGTTGACTTTATGGACTGTGAAAAGATCAGAGTAACTGACAAATTTGTCAAGCTTGAACTCGAATGTAAAGACAGCTTGTTTGATGCAGTAAATCATGTGAAAGCTATTTCCAAGAAACATTTTGACAAGCTGTCAGGGTATTGGTTGGACAAGCACAGGTAGTGCTACTCAGGAGTGAAGCAGTGACAATGGTGAGAAAAATCATGTCATTTCAGCTCTGTATTCCACTTCTTGAGAACCAGTTGTCATATGACAGAAAATATCCTTCCTGTCAGATTGATTTTGTGTGCTAAGGCTCTTCAAGCTGGCTGCTTAAAGGATGCACATTTACAAAATGTAACTTCAGGCACAAGAATCTAAACTATGCAGGTTCCTACTTTCTCAAGCAGTGGTGAGATGGGTGCTTTCACAGACCTCTTCAGAAGTCACTGGTGAGGCTCCTTTCACAAATTTACCCTGAAATGATTTTTTTCTCTGGGATTCCTGCTGGTCCACTTCTCTAAGCCTGTTGTGGTCTCTCTGAAGGGTAGAGAGCACAGCCATTCCTCCCAGTTTTGCATCATATTCAAGAATCATATTCAAATGGCCTGTCCTGTTGTCCAGGCCATTAATGAAGATGTATGAAGATGCCCCAATATCAACTCCTGGGGCATGCCACTAGCAACTGTCCTCCAGAAGGACTTTATCCTGATGATTGCAACCCTCTGAGCCCAGCTCTTCAGACAGTCTTTAGTCTACTTCACTGTCCACTTATCTAGTCTGTACTTAGTCAGCTTGTCCTCAGAGTAGAGCTGTTAAAAGAAATGAAATCAATAGCCTTACTTAAGTTGAGATAAATTGCCTTCCCCTCATCCTCCAAGGCAATAATCTGACACAACCTAAAGGGCTACCTAGTCTGCAGATGTGTAGAGATTGTGACTGGGGGTTCTTAGGATTCCATAATAGACAAGGACATGGAGGCTTTATCCTCTAAATATCTTTGCCCTATTACAGATGATCATAAGCACCACTAGACAGTATGACTATGATTAATAAAAAAAAAAAAAGATATATCAAGCTCTTACAAATTACTATCAGAAATCAATTGCTCACATAGCAACAATCAATATAATAGCAACAACCAGTAACAGCAACAACAAAGTAGGTATATACTATTACAGGGTAGTAGAAACATCATTAATGAAGCAAACATATCAACAATGTAACATTCATGTTCATATACCTATGAACATCATATATGTGGATACAGAATACCGGTATCAAGAAAATTAATTTCAGAAGGGGCCAAAAAATCCCAAAAGGGGAACCAACCATCCCAGAAGTCAGAGGACAAACCAGAGCCCAAAAGTGTGAGCCCAGAGGGGAACCAGCAGAATAACTGACAGATTCTCACTGCAAAGATGATCCATATCACAGAGTCTGAAATCAGACAGGCATCCTCACTGAGACCCCAGGATCTTGAAGAAAGGTTGTGCAGAAAATTCAACCTATTTGGGAAAAGTATGTGCAGCACGGGAAGCTCTCAGAGAAAGGCTCCATTTTGGGTGAACATTAACTCATTTTTCTATCATAGTGACATAAGAGGCCGTGATACACCACAACTTTGAGTAGCCAAAAAGTGTAGTTAATTTTTATTTTTCACCCGGAACAGCCAATAGGTGATTATGTTTTCTATTCTCTCAGACCAGTTTTTATTTTTCCAGCCTGTTTTCCTGTTCCTACAGTTCAAACAGCCAATGGCAGTTACTGATTCTTATTTTCTGAAGATGTTTCCCCTTTTTGTGGAAAGTTGTCAACAATTTTCAGAAGCATTTAAAAAGAATATAATTATTGCTGCATTGACTCAAAGGAAAAGCATTATGCCAGACTCAGCCCCATCTGACAAGCTCTGATGTTTCACAAGACCCACCAATAACTGGCATCTTTTGGCTTTTATAAGAGCATTAAGGGAGTTGGTATAGATTTACACTAAATTATAGATGTCTGGTCAGATAGTAAAATTCTAGATGTATCTTTTATTGGTTTTATAGCCTTCCTTTTTCTTGTTCTGGTCCTTTTCTATTTTATTTTTTAGTTTAGCTTTTCATATCACCTTTCTCTGGTTTTCTATGTAGATATGCCATGATAGTCAAATAATTCATAAAAAGATTGTTCATGACTTTCCATAATTATCCATTAATTTCTGGAATCTCACTCTACATACAGAGTCCACATCAATTCTCAGACCATTACATGCAGCACCTGTTGGTATCAGGAAGCTGCGCTCTGTCATACATTATCATTTTCAGGCAGTACTGATAAGATTTCCATTTTACCAGTACCACACAACAAACATTTCCAGAACAATCTGATTCTTGACATCAATATAGGATGGAAAGATTTTTAGTATTCTGAGCAGTGTGTCATACTTTGTTTTGCAAGCACATCATGTGGGAAATCACTATATTTCAGTGATGATTATTGAGTTTAGAGTGAGATTATGGTAGTAAATAGACTACCAATTAATCAATGTCTTGCTATTAGCTTGCCTATGAACTTCATGATTGTCATCTCAGTATCTTCCCACTTGTGAGATGTGCTAAGCTGCAGTACTACTCTCATGAGAAAACTCTGTAGAAAGCCCACTCCACAGAGGCCAGAGGTGCTGACCCAATAAATACACAAACGCTTGTTTCTTTGTTTTCTTCTTCTGATCCCAAGAGTTCAATAACACTACTATGAAGAAGGGTGGATGAGAAAAAAGGCAGAGTTAATAGGCAATGATGGCACATTCAGATTTAAGAGATGTACAAGGTATTGATCTTTAATCACTACTGCAGCCCTTTTTTACCTTTTTTCACTTTTAATTATCTCTGTGATTTCTACTGTCATTTAGCCAAATACAGTAGATGCAGGATATCTGAATCCTCCGGAATGGTTACTGGCTATTTCTCCAATATTGGTAATGAGCTACACTGTTCATTATGATCCTTTTTTTTTAAATCTTGTCCACCACACTTCATGCCTTCTGGCTTTTTTCTCCCTCTTCACTTATTCTCACACATGGAGACTGGCTTCTGTCAGACCAATAGGAAAATGGACAATGACTCACTAAGAAATTGGACTGCTGACCTTGGCAGCACTTAATTTGCTGCTGTGCTAAAACTACCTCTCATCAGGCTGACCTTATAACTTCACCGGCCTTCACTTGTCTTCAACTGGTTAAAAGCACTCACTGTCAGCAGCTATTGCTCTCTTCAGGACAATGTTGGGGTAGTTTCTCATAAAGCTCCTACTTGCTATACTAATAAACCTGTTGACTATCACATAAGTCAGACTAATAGCTATAAATAAACATTTTATTTATTTTTTTAGATTAGAAGCCATTAGTCAATCTGAGAAGAAAAGAATTATGAAAGCTGATGAGAGCATGCAGAACTTCAAATTTCTGATGATTTTATTCAGTTCTTAAAAATGATAGGATATGATTTTTCTGTTTGAAAAAGCAATGTGGATGGATAAAAGTTTCTGTGTTGGGGTGGAAAGGGTCTGGTAAGGGAAAGATGCAGAGGTGGCCCCTGGGGAAGGTCAGAGACTTTGCTGGACACCGTTCCAGCTGGCTCTGGACAAATCACAGGCCAAAGTTGATCCCATACGTGAAGGACAGAATAAGGGAACAGAGATAGGAGGAAGGAATCAGAAGGAAACAGAAAGAGAACCCTGAGGTGAGAGGGGTAGGAGCTGCTCCATACCAGAGCATGCATTCCCAAAGGGACAGAGCCTGTGGAGGTCCCATGCCAGTGCTGAGGAAAAGAGCATAAAAGAAGCAACAAAAAGAACCACTGTGTCCTAACTGCAAAGACCACCGTCCCCTACCGCTCACTCTCTGCTTTTGTATTCCTTGCCTCACTGAACACATAGCCTGCGGGCATAACGCGGTGGGAGGAGAGGTATGTGATGTGAAGTCGAGTCAGGGAAAAAGAATGGTGTGTTTTTCTTGTTTTAATGCTTTTTTCCTTGGTTTTTTTTTTTTTTTTTTTTTTGGGGGGGGGGTGTTTTTTTTTTTTTTTTTTTTTTTTTTTTTTTTTTCGATTGACCCTCTTCTCCATTCACTTTGGGATCCTGGCGAGGGTCAGTGAAGAATTACCCCACTAGTTATAGCGACCGGATCTCTTTTGAAGGAAACCTCGTTAGTCTTTCGACACCCCGGAAATGTTTTCAGACATTTTTTGAGGGTATGTTAATCGGCATTAAGAGTTTAATGTTAAATTGCAATTTTAGAATTTTTTAATGAACGTTAAGTCACGAATAAATTTATTAGGAAATTCTGCTTTAAAAAGGAAAAAAAAAAAAACCACACAAAGAAAAAAAACCAAAAAACCACCAAAACTTCCTCCTTACTTACTGTCCTCAGAAATTTAGCAGACCGTCAGCCTTTCCAAAAGCTGCCTTATCACCCAAAACTACTGTATGTTTTACAGGGTTTCTCCTCCTGGGACGCAAGAGTTTTAGCAATGAAATGATGTAAAGCTACCTCAGCCGCTGATCACTTCACGCCCTTGACAGTTTTAATCTGCTGGAGAACTAGTAAAGTGAAATCAAGAATGGAGAGAGGACAATGCGAGCCTTTTAATAGCTCGTGAGAATTACATCGCCATTTCCAGAGAGAGCTCCCTGGAAAAACGCTGCTCTGTTTATCAAGTTTATACAGTGACACTAGTTCGTGTTTAAACTTCTGGGGGTGAGACAGGAACCTCACCGTGATTCTTCTGCGTTTTATCCCCACAAAACTCTCGTTTCCAAAAAGACCCCTAAACCTCCCCACCTTCTATCTCTCTAGGAGAGATACATAACTACGCCGACAACTGCAGTCCGACGTGACGCCTCTTCCTCAGTCCTCAATCCCCAGCCCCGCGTGTACGCGGCGGTGAGGAGAGCGCCTTTGCCTGTACGTGGTTATTTACAACCAGCCCCTGTGTAAGCACTCTCTGAGCAGATGGGAATTCGCTTTTGCGTCGGGGAGAGAGGGAGTAAGTTACACTGGAATTGCAGCTCGCTTCTAAGGAGACCACGCTTCGCTGTCCCGACTCCTCCACTATCTCTTTAACTGTATAACACGGCATTTTGCAGGGCTTCCGAACCTCCTGCTGCCCATCTCCACCCGTTTGGCCGTTCTGTCCTGACGCTCATATTGCTTTCCTCTCCAGGGAAAACCAAGCAAACGTCTCCTCCTCCATTAAATTCATCCAACGTCCCTCCCCTGCCTTCTACTTTCATGAAGGCTTTTCCTTTCCGTGTCAGTACCTGTCCTCCCTTCCCAGCAAAGCACTGACTTATTTTCCTGGCTGGGGGTCCACCGGGAGACCAGGACACTGGCCCCCTCCTCCGCCTCTCTTCCTCGCCTTCTTCCCCCCTTCCCTGCAGCCGAAAGAGCGGAAACTGCCGGTGCAAAAGCACAACCGCACCGGTAGCCCGAGAAGCCGCTCCTGCTCATTCCCGGAGCCCCTGCCGTCCCCCGAGATCTCTGGAAAAACAATCGCCCTAGTGCCCTGCATGAGCAGAAACCGGCGAGACCCAGAAAACCCGCGGGGCCGCGGCGCGCTCCGTCTCCTCAGAAGTACGCGGAAGGGCCACGGAGCCCGCGCGGGGCCACAGAGAACCCGCCCGGCTCCGCGCCACTCCGCGTTCCAGCTCTCGGACCTTTGTGCCCCACCCCCTGCGTAGGGATGCACAGCTCCGAGGGGAAAAGGGTGGACGCGGCTGCAGTCCCGCGTGGATCTGCCGTCTGCCCGCCCGGCGCAGGGCCTGCCGCCGCGTAGTGAGCCCTTCCGTGCCTGTTCGCTGCCTTTCTTTTGAATTTGCCTTTTTGAGTTTGCCTTTGACGAGGCTGCGAGGGCTCCGCCGTCCCCTCTGTCTCCGTTCTCAACATCTGCTGCGGCCGAGAGCGGCGCCGGCCCCGGCGCACTTGGCTACAGGGTTCCCCAGGGCATTCAAACATCCTGCGCTGCCACCGAGGGATGGGGAGCAGCTATTCTGCTCTTCCCCTGATTACTCACAGCCTACAAGCAACACCATATGCTTCTTCTGATCAAACAACCCGCTACATAGGCACCAGTAATTGACGAGACCTGCTCGAAATCACGCAGAAAGGTAGCCTACTGAGACCGCCGGAGCTGACAAATCACTGCTAATAATCCTTTTAGGAACATCACGGGCATCAGAGCTTGCAATAGCTTTATTTTTATAAAGTATGCGCTGACAGTATAAAGGACAACTCGGTCTCCTTTGAAGCCGAGGGCTGTCCCGCATAATGATCCTCACGTGGCAGCAGATCACATCGAAAAGTAGCTTGAGAGAGACTTTAATTATCACTATTTTTAAACGGTTTCATTATCCCCTTCTTTGGTTTAGTCACTAGTTTGAAGAAACTATTGCAAGATGCACTCGGTTGGAATTACTGCTGTGGACTTAAGGTGTAAACGTTTATACCTAAAGGTGTATGGGGCGCGAACCTCTCCCAGTCCGAATCATTGCCCCATCGTATATTTACTTTTAAAAATTAGAATTAGGACCCGTAGCTCAAAGACTTATTCAGGTTAAAACTACTACCAAAACCCAACAAATACACAACACCATCACTGCTTCCCTCCCTGCCCCCTGCACACAAAACCCAAAGCAAAACCAGGCCGTATACCCAGTCTTGATTTATAAAACTTTGTAGACGGACAGACCGACTGACTCGAGTTACAGCTACGGAAAACAGAGGGGCATGTGTGTATTACGTTGTTTCTTACGCATACACACTCCACAACAAAAGATGCAACACATTTTGTTATTAGATTGGGAAAAAAGCTCTTAATTTTTCTTTCACACAGACTCTCTATTGAGTTATCTAAATGAAAGATTGGTGAAGCACTTTTGATTCATTCCCCTCCCCAATTCCCCATCTTATAAAAACAATAGAGCGAGAACACAGGAGAGCTTTATCCCGACTCTCAACTTTCTTGTGCTGTTTGTTTCCTTTAGCAGCCAATCTAGAAGACCCAAGACAGTCGCTTTAGAATACTAATTCTACTTAAAAGCAAGATATAGTTTAGGATGGCGAAATCTGCTTTTGCTAGAAAAGCGGGACATCGCCGCGGCCGTGAAAGCCAACGGGAAGTTTGCTGCTGCCCGACTGTCGATAGGAATCCGGTCCAGGCTCAGGAGTTGGGCTGGCAGCTTGTGCGTGCGTGTGGGGAATATATCCAAATCCAAAACGGCTGTTAATCGACCTCGGAAATTTTTAACGCCCTCAGACTGCCCTCTGATCCTCAGAGCGAGACACATCACATTCACGATGCGCATCGGTGTGCCTGGCTTATTTATTTAGGCTCTGTGTGTGTGTGTGTGAGCACGGCTGTACCTGTAAACCGCACCTTTGCTCCACAATTGAACTAAGGCTTTACGACTTTGCATAGACTTATGTAAATATTTACCCATATATTAACTCCCCCCCTACAGTATGGCTATATATAGGGGGGAATCGTCCCCTCTTCCGCCATGCACGTGCTCTGAGCGGGACGCACGTCTTACAGGGGGACTGGGGGAAAAGAAACCCCCTGTTCGCTTTAGCACGACGGGCAGCAAAGCGCAGGGCCTTCAAGTGTTGACCAAAGCACCCTCAGTCCTAAACCAAACCTGTCACAAGAACTGAAGGGAAAGTATTTACGACAGAGAAAAGTGACAGCGGAGAGCACCCTGCCTCCAAGCACAACACCCCATGCCATTTACTTCTTTTTTTTGTGTGTGTGTTATTTTAAATAAAAGTGAAAAGAGACACCTGGATCGGAATGGAAACAGAAACGAATAGATATTCCCACCTACCTTCTGGAAAAACCACCCTCATTTTTAAGTAGCTGGTGGTGAGCCTGATTATGGATGCTTTGTCCAGCTGAGAGGTGATAGCGGAGGGCAGGGGTAGTAACTTAGCCAGTTCATAAAATTCACTGTTTTCTTTCTCCCGTCTAGTCCGGGCAGCATTTTTGGACTTCTCTTTCATCGTGTTTTTTTCCCCCTTCCTTCCTACAATTTAAGCTCCAGAGATTCATCCAAAGGTGGAAGGGAAACTCAGCTGCAATTCATCTCGCCGGGGCATCAGGTTCTGTGCGCGGCCATTGCTCTGGGAAACCGCTTGGTTGCGTAAAATGCAAACAAGTATTGAAGACCAGAGAGGTGTATTTAAAAAGAAAAAATATAATATTCTCTGGGAAGCAGAGTCAATCGGATAAGAAAAGCATTTATCCAATGCAGTTCAGAGACTCCAGGCAACTGCAGGGAAAAAAAAAGCTAGAAGCTTGCGGCACCAGGCAGCAACCAAACGAGTTTTTTCTGGCCCATTTTCCTACTCATGGCGGGCAGCATAGCTCCTCGGAAGAGGCTCATCATAATCCTGTTTCTTCCCGTGGTCCGCTGTCAATCCGAGGCCCGAAACGGCGGGCCGGGGGCAGCCTCCCGGGGGCCTCTGTGAAGACAACAGCAGTCCTGGGGTGAGAGAGCCGGAGCGCAACGCCGCAGCGGGACCGCGAGAAATAATCAAGAACGGGCCTCCGGCGGGTGTAGTATTTTCTCCCACCAGAGGGGAAAGAAAAGAAGAAGAAGAAGGAAAAAAAAAAAGAGGATATTTTTCCTGCCACCCAGCGCGCCCGCGGAGGAGCCTGCCCTGTGCTCCCCTCCCACAGCCTTCTCAACTCCCCGGCCCAGGTGCGCACTTCGTGGCCAGAAAGAAGTCACGGCAGAAAACAGCCCCCGGCTCACGGTTACCGGCCAGTTTCGGTGCTGGCGGGGCTGCGCCAGCCCCTCTGCTTTCCTCCTGGCTAGCACCACTGCCGCTGCCAGATCTCCCCTGCTGCCATCCCCAAGTATTTTTTCCTTCTTTTTTGTTTTCTCTCTTTTTTTTTTTTTTTTTTTCTGGCTTAAATTTTCGCCTCGTCTCGGTTGCCCTCTTCATGTCCCGGGTTGGGGGGGGGAAGGGTGTCTTACCCCAGCCAGGCGACACACGCTCTGCCGAGCCCCGTCCCGAGCCGAAATCCACCCAAATATCACGTTTTCCCAACCAAATCATGATTATTTTTTTTTTCCTTCTTTTTCCACTGGAGGATAGAGACCCCCAGCCCAGACCCGCACGTCTCTGCGGCTCGTTGCCGAAGCTGACGGCTTGTGGTGGACTGGCTGTGATCTTCTTTGTACCTACCTTGAGTCCCTGAGCCCGGCAGCCTGCAGAGAGCTCTCCCGGGGTGAGGAGCCCAACTCTTTAATTGGCTCATTAATGGCACAGGGAAAAAAGTTTGCGCCTGTCACTGCTCCTCACACCGATGGGCAGACAGACATTGCTGCCTCCCCAGCCCCTTTATCGGCTCCCAGGCTCTCCCTCTCACATAACGGGGGGGGATAGGGGGTGGATAGGGTGGAGTGGGGTGGGGGGGCGAGGTTGGTATTAATGAAGAATCCCTAATTTGCGGCTGAGAAATGCCTAATAACTTCTTGATGGCTAAAAGCCTTTTAACACAACTTCAATTCTCTCCCAGCCCCCCTCTCACCCCCCCCCTCCGGGCCGGGCCCACTCACGGACCCACCTCGCTTCCCATTCGTCGCCACCACCCCGCGCCCGGCCTCCTACTGGCGGACGGGGCTGTGACGTCACCGAGCCCAGGGCACACCCCCTCCCCTCTCTCTCTGCGTCCGCCCTCTGACCTGGCGGCGCCGCGAGAAACGGGGATGGTGGGCTTAGCGCGGGGACGCGCACGGAGGGACCCCCCACTAGTGCTGCGTTCACCACCTCCGCCCCCCCTCCCCCGCTGTATTGGGGTTTAGGGGTTTAGGGTGTTAGGTGGGGATGAGGGGGGGTTTGTTATGGTGATCCAGGAGCCGCTTCGTTCTCCCCATTGGGCACCGGAGAGGACCGGCCAAGGTTCGTCGAGATTGTGGGTTGTGAGGATGGGCAATTTCCCACCTCAAAATCGTGTTTGGTAGAAATAAGGTGCTGCCAGATTCCCTGTGTGTATGTCTCCCCGCCTCCCCTCTCCCCCCCATCTTTTAACGGGATATGGTGCATTCTATGGCACAAAGTGAACTGAGTGGCAGGGGAGCAGGAGGAGGAGGATTGAGAAAGGTTTAAACGAGTCTTGATAAACGCTGGAAAAACAAAAACATTGACAAATTATCCCACAAACAGATCAAAGAAAGAGCTAAAAAAAACCCACCTAACCCAATCCTACCTCAGGAGATAGAGGCACTTTAAAACTGTCTGCAAAGTGGATGTAGAGCGAGGGGGTTTCTGTCTTTCCCAGAGCGCAGGACTATCCCTCATCTCTCTAGTCCCCTGGAAAAGAAAAATCCCCAAACCCACAAAATAACCCAGACGCGGCTCCTAAAACTGTTGGGTCTAAGAAGAGTAGATAGAGCAGAAAGTGAGCACCTGGGGCGGGAAGAGGAGAAGGGTTGAGAGACTTTCCTAAAACCATAAGGGACGCTCCAAAGCCTGAACTAATTGCCAAACCAGCCGATGCGAGATTTCGGCTAAAACAAGTTAAAATGAGATTGCATTGGCAAGGCAACTGTTGGAATATTTCGAGGAAGAAGAAACGGTCTCGGTTTTCGAAAGATGAAAAACGTCAACAAAACCCCCAGCCTTTGAAGCACCCCCAATCCTCCTCACCCCACGGAGGGGCTGCAGCTCCAGGCTTCAAGTGCCGACCGCCTGTTCGCTGCTTATCACCTTAAATCTCCCTTCGGTTAAAAGCTTTCCCTGTGTTCATTTGGGTAAATAAAGGGAGGACGGGAGGAGAGGCATTCAACAACTCCTCTGGGTGTCCGGGCGTCTGTCTACAAGCAGCGGAGAAATGTACCCACGTAGTCTCAAATGTTCTTTTGATTGTCTTGTTTACCGAAGCGACCCGCTGTTACACAAACACGCACGCAAGTCATTTAGTGAAGGTATGGATTTAAAAGAAAGAAAATAAAGGAAAATAAAACTCTCCCAACCCCAGTCATGTTGCGAGGGTGCTATGGGGAAAGTGATACTCAATATTCCAAAATCTTTTCTGGGCATTGCTCCAATCAGGTGTAAAGCGGGTTTTGGGGGAGAAGAAAGAACTCCATCTTTCTTCTGGTTTTCATTTGAGGTAATTCTCTCGCTAAAAGGCATTGACGTCTCTTGGAGGGTATTTACACATATGGGCAACAACTGGACTAACACTGTCAGGTAGCTCACGAGTTATTTGTCAACATGAGCCGCAGAGAATGTCTTTTATAACACCCTTGGTTTGGGAAAAATAAATAAACCAGTAGGATGCACTTCTGCTAATTTATACCAGAGACCATGAGCATCCACCTTACCCGGCCCTTGCGGCCCCAGCGAGGAGAGCAGCTCACCGAGGAGCCGCTTTCCCCGTGTCCCAGGACCCGCAGAGCAGCCCCGTGGACGCCAGCGGCTGCCCCGCGTTCCCCCGTGGCCGGAGCCCGGTGACTAGTGTTCCTGTGTGGATTTTTAATGTACAGATGCTAGCGTAGGCATAGTACACGATGTGTGCGAAAGGCAAACGTTCAAGTTTCGAGGTTACACTGCCGCGTTGGAGTGCTAAAGGCTCTGGGCAACGCTGGGGACGCTTCCCAGCAGCCTGCGAGAGGCAGATCCCGAAGGACGAGAGACTTTGGCCGTTTCAGAGGCGTTAGACTTGGTTTCTTTAGTCAAAACAAGCGACATCTGACAGCGAAGATGAGAGCTAGCACTGGCCTGTTCTAGGTCTAGGTACGCAGAGCAAGGCAGCCCACAGAAGCCAAATTGCTGGTCTTCGTAGCGTCCAAGAACCCCATGTCACACGCGGCGGGCTCGGCGGGGCGCCCGGTGGAGCCCGTCGGTCCTAGAGGGGAGGACAGGATGTCGCTTTGTAAATAAAGTGCATGCACCACCGTGCGTCGCGTGACCGTACCGAGTACTCCGAGGAGTAACTCCGCCGTCGGAGAGGACACCTGCGGGCTGGGGGTCCAGCCCCGGGGGACACGGGGGGGAGCACGGCGGCTCCCCTCCCAGTATGTGTCCCTGTCGTCACCCCGCGAAGCAGGGACCTGAGCTACCGAGAGGGGTGCAGCGGTGTCCTGCCGGTGCCGCGCTTCGGCAAGTGGAGCCGGACACCACGGGGGAGTGGGGGGGAGGCGAGAGGGATCCTCTGGCCTCCTGAAGCGCAGAGATCGCTGCGCTCAGTCCAGGTGCATTCATTCCCGGGCAAGAATACTCTGGAAAACTGAGCAGGTACCGCAGCGCAATCTGATTTATACAGACGCATACTAAACCGGGATTATCTCAAGAAAGGCTGCGTGAAAACAAAGCGTTTCAGGCAGGTTTCCAACGAGATGTATAGAAAACTTGGTGTAGCCAGGCGCAATATGTAGAGTATATTGTGGCTTGCGTGAATATGTGAGTGTGTGCGGGGAGCGGGGGAGGGAGCTAAACAAATCAAAGCAGAGGGAAAAAAAAACCTCACCAAAACCTCCCTGCTGGGTCATTTCCCTATAGGACAAGTCTGATCCAGCTTCTTCTCTAGCACATTCTGGCGTACTCTGATACATTTATGAATTTGGGTGCGTCTACTATTTCCCGCCCCCCCCCCCCCAAAAAAAAAAAAAAGTGACAATTTCTTATGTAGAGAGAAAAATCTTGTCACGTATAACCCATCTCTCATACACCGCTTTCTTCATAGTGCTTGCAAAAGGTGAGTATAATCGAACTAACCGTGCGGGTTGCTCTCACGATTGCTTACAACAAGCCCACATCGGCCTGGTGTTCGCCACAGCCAGATGTTGACATGACAATCCTCACCCCTCTCGCTCCCTACCGGCGAGAAGGCGTCGGGGCCTCTGCCAGGTCCGCACTACTTAGGGGGTAGATCCGGTGTGACTGCGCTGCCGTTACTCGCCCTGCCTGGCCCCGGGGTGCTGCATCCACCCGTGCCCAAGAGACCGGTAACCTCAGAGCCAGGCGCCACTTGGGTATCTTGGTGAATCGGCGTGCCAGGAAAGTTTCACCCGTGCCCTCATCAAGGCTTTATTGACACAAACACACACACACGTCAAACGCCCTTAGAGACCATTCAGAAGCAATTAATAGGTTTTAACTGCTGTAAATCTTAACCCCCAAGATTCGAGCCGTGCTCTAGGTGCTTTACTCCTGCTCTTTTGCTAATATCATTAGGACGTTCAGGGGAGCAGGGCACCGAGAAAGCCGGTTCTCTGACAAAACGCAGGAAACACTTCACAGACCTTCGCTTGGATAGCACCCCTCTGACACAGGCGGATCCGAACGCATCTCTTACAAATAATTATAGCAACACTGCAAAATTATAGTACTCCACTACTAGCACGGTTCTAAGCTATTTTCGGTGACTCAAACAGTTTTTGGCGACATATCTATGGTTTTTTAAATAATGCTTGGGGGGGGCGGGGGGAGCACGCCTCTTGACCACACACACCTTGGTTTTGGCATGAATGTAACGAGATGATTGATATTAATTTTTTTTTTCCAGTGGAGTCAAAGGTCAGTACCTTTTAGCTCTTACCTTATTGAATACACTCTCGCTAATGTTCGGAAGTCAAGCTATCTTACTCTTAGGTGGAGCAGCGAATGAACCGTAAAGAAACGTTTTTTTTAAAACTGTGCTTTGTGATCAGTAACAATTACTCCCAGACACATCGTTTTTGCTTTCTGCATTTCCAAAGGAGCCTGGTACGCGAAATGAGCTGAAACGACCTTGGTAAAGGAAGGATATGGGACTGGAAACGAACTATGAAGAAATTACAGACTTTAAGAAGTGTTTCCTGCCCTCCCTGTGTTCTCAGACTCCTCGCTTAGCTGCTGTATTCCTTCCTGCTACATTAACATTCATTCTTTCCCTCCTGCCGCCGCACGGTGCCAGCTGCCCAGGCGGTGTTGGTGCTTCTCTCCTTCCGCCCCTCACCTACGCTGTTTCCCTTATCACGGCCTGCCCAGCCTGGGGAGGCGCCTCCGAGACCGAGACCGAGACCGAGACCGAGACCGAGACCGAGACCGAGACCGAGACCGAGACCGAGACCACCGCCGCGGTGCCCATCCTGCCCCCGGCGGGGCCTTTCCGCGCCCTCCCCAGGCCGCGCGAAACCACCCCAAGGGTGACGAGCTCTCGTGAGTGGCCCCTCTCCCCTTCAGGTAGCCGCAGCGCCGCTTCTCTCCCTTCCCCTCGGCGCACAGGCGGGGGCCGCTAACGCCCCGCCGAGCCCCCGGCGCACTTCAGGGGAGGTTTCTCAGCGCCCGAGGGCTTTATTCGTCTGCGGTGTTCCCGCCGGGCTCTCTGCTGACTCGGCAGCGGCCCGCATCCCGCGGCCCCACGCCGCCTCCCGGCCCGGCCCTCCCCGCCACGCGCCCGACGCCTACGGCCGCTGGACTCCCAGCGCTACACGCGCCGCGACGGCCCCCGACAGGAGCGCGCCTGTGCGTGCCAGCGCTCCCCGCCCCGTGTCCGCAGCGCCCCGCACAGGCGGACACAGACCGCGCTGCGCTGCGCGGCCTCGGCGGTGTCCTGCAGTCACAATTAACATCCCCTCACCCGCAGCAAGGCCTGGGGGGCCTAACGAGGGCACGGCGCGAGCAGCCACTGCTAGCTCCTCCCCTTCTCCTTATACCTCCGCCCCCCTAATTTGTACGTTCATCTGCATGGGGTCCGCCCTGCCTTCTCCAAAGCGAGGGGATTTGGGGAGGAAACGTCCCTTTTATGTTATTTTACACACTTATAGGCTTGCTAGTTTGGATTTTGCCCTCCCTTGTTGGGGTTTTTGCCCTCTTATAAGGTCTGGGGGAAAACCTCCTCAGGTACAGTGTGAGACCCACGCTTACGTATGCTAGCGGAGCCAAAGCTGTGTTAGGCTTCCTCCAATCCCTATCACTGAAATCTCCTTTCCCATGCCTGGCTTTCATTAGCAAAGAAGTTATTTCATTAGTCAGGGGAAAATCTGTCATCAGAAGCTTGTGTAAATTTCAGCACCCCAAAGAATAATGCTTAAAATAGTGGGATCTGTTCCACAGTCTGTTCTTACTATCAACCTGATAATTAACAGGTCACAAATAGGCTTGTATCACTGCTTTGTTTCAGTGGAGGCAAGCAGCTTATCCCCCCTCGAGGACACACTTTGCTTCAAAATAACACATGCAGTTTGAGATGAAATCGATAGCAAGAGGAACCACCCCCCTCTGCTGCTCTGAAACTCTGCCTTTGGCCTCCCATCACCTCAGAGAATAGGCTTAATCAGATCAGAAAGGGGGGATGCAGGGCGTGGGGTTGCCTGGTGGCTTCTGAACTGGTGCCCATTGCATTTGGTGTGCATCACAATCATCAGGATGCTTACAGTTTTGTTGTAAGGCAAGATGGGAAGTGTACCCTGCATGGGTTTTAATAGGAGCTTGAGTTGTTTTAGTTTCACACCTGTTTGTGGCTAAGTCTAATTACATTCAGGAGCACTGCATGCTAAGCTGGGAGTCTGACCCTCTGTCACTTAACAGTTTCCCAATTACTTGGGCACTCTGCAAGCACGTCTCTACTCTCCTCTGCATTCCCCATGAGGTGAATAGATTCCTTATTGCAACTGCAGTACAAACTGAGTTTGTAGCCGTTTTCTTTGGAAATGATGTGGAGAAGATGATGTCTCTGAGGAAAACACTGTGGGATGAATTGCTTAAGGTGGAAGGGGGCACAAGGAAACAGCACCAGGTTTGTAAACTGGAATCTGGTTTTAACCTACTTCAAACTGTGTTGAGTCTGCTGTGCAGGGGTAGGGGTGTGTTTCCAAAGATTGGTATATGCCGAGATTAATACTTTTTTTGTTATTTAAGTTTTGCCTCACTGTTGAAATGTTTTGTCTGAACCCTGAATTCTGGCTCTTATTCACTGATGGTGGGAATCTGTTTAGACAATGCGATGGCTGGGTGTAACCAGCTGAAGCTACAGCCTGTTAAAAGGACAGCTTCCCCACATTGTCTCTCCTGAGAAGTGTCCACTATTTGCACCCAGATGGAGGAATCTCCAGGGCTTGCTCACTCTGTGTAGTTCCTGTCAGATTTACCTGATAGATGACAAGGAGTTATTATTTATTTGATCTGGCAGTAGCTTGGTGATGCTAATGCCACATTTTTGAAATGTAACAAATCCTATGGATATTCTGGAGTTGGTTTAAATTTTGGCTTCAGCACAAAATGCTCCTGATGCATGGCTTCACCCAACCACTTGTCAGAGCAGTCATACTGGCAAGATAGGAGAAGACTGGGTATCAGGTACCTGAGCGCACCAATAAGCCTTAGTTGCCCTGACTGGCCTCACCTGGCAGCGATGCTCACACCTTCCCTCAGAGCTTGCCTGTAGGGGTTCCTGGCTCTGGCAGCACTGCTACAATGCCTGTACCTCACTAGGGACCTTGTTGATCTGGACCCTGACCCATGCATGGACTGACTTTCCAGCTTGAGCTTGCGTCTGCCTTGCCACTATGGGCTTTCCTGATGATCTGTGCTCTGGCCTGAGCCTGACTGTTATCCCTGTACCAACCCAGATCTCCTTGTTCAGGTAGTGTGGGGTGGGCCCTGGTTAGTGAGGCCCTTGCACTAATGGCCTTGCTGTCATGCTTGGCTTGTGGCTTCCTGTCCTCTTCCCACAGCTCAGCTCTCATTGTTTACTAGTTCTGGGCTGCTTCTATTCATTGGAGGGCTTCAGTGACAGTTCTGTTTTCCCTCCAGGGCAAAGGAATCAGTCTGTAGCCTGCTTGTCCATGCCCTTTTGATTTTCCAAGGGTAGTGCCTGTTCCAGAAGATGTTGCCCTCTGGGGAGCTTCCTGAGAGTTACCACACACCTTTTGGTGGGTGCCAAAGTCTACCTGCAGTTATGGGACCTTAGAAAACACAGGGCTGGAGGGAGAAGGGTGTTGCATGACACCAAGCTTCCTCTGTTTTCCTGGCAGGAACAAAACTTTTGAGTTGGAGAGATGTAAATAAGGGTCAGAAGTCTGGTGAAATAATGGACTCACCTAAGCTTGGGTGTAGTTCAACTGCTAAAGGGAGGGAGAGGAATGGATTAGAGAGACTCGGACTCCCTGCATCCAAAGCTTGCTTGCTGCTTCTCCATATAGGAGGGTTACGCATGAAGCTGACTGCCTTGGAGGGCTGGGGGAACTCTGCAGGGACACAAGAATCTATCTGCCTAGCTCATTTTACAAGGCTGGGACCATTCAATATAAGCTCTTGGAGGCAAAGGCTGTATTTATCTCCATACAATGTTGATCACAGTAGGATCCTATTTCTGTTCAGGGCTTCCAGATGCAATTCTAGTCAATGTCTATTATAAATAATAATATTAATAATAAGTATTAAAATGCCAAGCTGCAAATCACTGACATAGTTTTCTAATATTGCTGGTTACTTGCCAGTATTGTCCTCCTGTCTTACTGCAGCACATTGTATACAAAAGAATTGAAACCTAATAATCAGCATGTCAGGAGTTTGAAGGCATGATTGCATTTTTTCCTCTGAAATCCATCTACTGAAGTTGACATCACAACAAGTAAATTCGTTGGCCTAATGAACCCAGTGTCCAGCATGCACACTCTGTTCTGTGTACCAGGATGTTAGGAATTAGGCTGGTAAAGGGGCTGCTGTTGCATAGAATAACTAGAGTGAAATAGTAAAAGCTAAGCATTATGGGAGATAAGCGTAGCAAAAATGTAAATAGTAGACATCATATGATATTTATTTTCACTTACTGGAAGACAACTGAAAGGACGACTTCAACTATAATTTGTTTTTTCTGCTTTACTGCATCTATACAAAGGCTATGATGATTTTGTTCTGACTGCAGTAATGTAGCTTTACATTTGAACAGAAATATGGCTTTAAATTTAGATTTTAATTTCATGTCTGACTGCAGACATAGTAGAAACTTTACCCTAAAATAACATTTCTCTTATAGACAGCTCCTTTTGTGCTACTGAAACAAATAATAATGAGAAAGTATTCCAGCAGGAGGAGCTGGTTTAGGAGCAAATGGATTCCATGGCAACTCCTGACTCTACATGACACCTAATAACTAGCATTTATGCTGGAAATTGTCTGTGTTATCTTGTACCCCAGATCTGATCTTCTTATAGGGTTTTCCCCTCATTTTGAAGCAAAAACCCATAGGGGTGGCGGTGTTTTTATTTGTTTGTTTGTTAGTTTTGGTTATTTTTAATACAGATCCAAGAATTAGCATGAAGTGGAATGAGGTTGTCTCCCTCAAATGTGTGCTTAAGTCAAATGAATGTAATTAATTTTTGTTTTAGTTATTTCAGAAATAAAATATTTTCTGAGAAATGTATTGATCTGTCAAGGGAAGAGTTATATAAGATCAGGACACTGGAACTGTGTATGCTTTAGCATCACGAGATATCCATATTCAACAGTTTGAAACACAATGCAAGAGGATCCAACTGAATCAGACCAGTATCTTGGTTCTCACAGTGCTGAATGCACCAGGGGAATCTCGTCATGGGCAGCTGGAGAATAACCCAGTCCTATGAGGGTCTGCAGTCAGTCAGGCAGTTTGACTGATTTATGATCTCAAGAATGTGGATTTTTATCCTTCTGTGCCATGATCCAGTCTCATGCATGTGTGGGGCCTGACAACTGTTGTTTGAGTGTGGAATATAGAAACTTGCTATTTTATACCTAAATTGAAAGAAATCTGTTCTCAAACTGTCATGTGGTAAGCAACCTTTGCCTAGGACAGTTTCAGTAATACTTTATGACTAAGAGAACGTGAGCTGAAATTAACCTTGGAGATGAAGTTTTCTATAGACACTTTGTGGCATGACTGGTTTCTCAGTCAGCTGTTGTTTAACTGATTGCTTGAGGGCCTCAGATGGTAGAAGAGCATAGCCTAGGGTTGGAAAAAAGTATGTATCTCCTGTGGTCAAATGAAGGCTGATTCAGATTTGTGCTGCTTATTCCTCTTCAGTATGAGTGAAAGAATGAAGAAAGTGTGTCTGAAACATGCTCCACTCCTGGTTTTGTGATTGCTTAGCCGCAGACAATCACAGATTCTATTCTGTGAAATCACAGGTAGTATTCTAATGTACAAGTGAAGGGTGGCCATCAGGAGAAAGATGGAAGGCTCTGTGGTAGTCTTAAACTTATTGCTAGGTGTTACTGATAGCATATATATTTACATATTGATACCTCTTGAAGATGCCTAATACCATCTAACTTTTTGCCCAGGGGAAGGAGTGTTTTTTCCTCTTTCTATCCATATGGACAAGATAGACTTTATTATCTATTGTTGAAAACATGGAGAAGTCTGCAGTAAATACACTAAATGGATGGGTAGAAAAGGGAGAGCCTGATCTGCCACAAACAGATTCGTGACTAGCACTTGGGATCTAAACCAAACTGCTCTAAGGGTTATAGCAGATCACATAACAAAGATGATGGGGGAAGAGTGAGGGAAAAGGTGAGGCCACAATCAGGGTTTGGAACACAGTTCAGAGATAAAGGTGTAGAAATGTAAAAGGCAGTGGAAAACACAGAAAGCCCAGAGAAAAGTGCTCTGGGTGGCAGCAGCAGTACTAAGAAAATAATTTTTTAATTTGCTTAGGTGTATGTTTATTTTTGTCTACGAGACAAAAGAAGGTACAGCATGGAAAAGAGAAAGAAGGGTAAAATAAAACAGAAACAATACTAGGCAGACTTGGAAATTGAAATGGATATGAGGGCTGAAATGGAAGAGTGGGAGTAATTATGGGGAAAGAATGAGAATTGGGAAAAAAAAATCAAACAGGAAATTACTTGATTTATTCATGTATCTTACTTTATTTTTATTTTTTATACCCTGAAATTTTGTGGTTTGGAGCAAAGATGGCAGAACAATGTTGCTGGTGTTCTGAGCTGGACAGGGAAAGGATAAGTGGCAGATAAGACAATGAAATAATGAATATGGACAAAGTGTGTGTGTGCTTTTTTTTTTTTTTTTTTTTTTTAATTATCATCTCTTTTTAATTTCAGGAAAATAAAGGGGTTTAAGTAAAGAAATGGAGCAGTGAAAGCTATTTTTAAAGCAGATTATCTTCAGCTATGCATAAACCAAACACACAGACAGGGATCTAATTCCTGTCAGTAATTTCTTTGCTCTCCCAAGAGATCAAAGCAACATTTCTCTTCTGAATGTTAGTTTTGGTGGGTTCCTGCCTTCTTTCAGTAGTGGTAGCAACAGTAACTGCTAACTTCAATGGTTTGTTATGTTCATGTCAATAACTTGAACATGTTACTAATTACTAATAACTGGTAACATGTTCATGTTACTATAATATTTATGTCTATGATTATGCATATATATGTGAATCTGTTTATTCTTTCTTCCCTGAGAAATTTTGACATAACTGACTATATTAATGTCACATGTTATACTTCCACATGTAAGGATACGAAACTTTTTTAATCTGAAATACTTATTTTTAACATTGATTTGGTATGATGTAACATGAAGGCTACAAGCAAAGGTGTGTAAAACGGAAGGAAGATCATACATAGTTTATAAAATGAAGAGTATACACTTCTCTAGGGGTATAGCTAAGAAAGGATTTTTAAATACCAAGACTCTCACCTCTGAGTGCACTCAGAGGGGAATTCAAGGTGTGAGGTGCTGAAATTTCCTTACCTGGTGAATATGGAAAATTTGGTATCTCAAATGAGGCTGCACAACTCCATTTGAAGAGGGAAGCCTGGAACACTGAGGGAACACAGAAATGTAACTTATGTTTGATACCTTGCCTAAGACTACAGGAGAGGTGTTTGGTTAGGGTATGTTAACTTGGAACCTTCCCCTGAAAATGGAGGCTCACTGTCTTTCAGAATGAGAGAGAAGACTTGTGCTTTCTTATTTAAAAATTAGCTGCATTCTACTATCCCATCTACTCTCATATAAAATTCCCTCCTTGAGTTCTTTCTTCTCTTTTCTGACCATGATTTCCCATAATGTGCCCTATTGGAGAGCATGCTTTTGTGGAAGGCGTGCCATCATGACAGAATAATTTGGTGTAATGAAAGCAGATTGTATAATAAAAACAAACACGTCTGTTGCCTCACAGCAGTCCTGTCTGCATGATACAAAGCTCTGTCCCTCCTTGGAGACGGGATTCTTATCCTGTTTTTCTCATTAGGGATATTTTTTTCATCTAATTTCATCTGATTAGCAATTTTCCATGGTCATGAGTTCTTAGTCTGTTCCTGTAAAGTCAATGGTTCCTAAGAATTAAATAACTTTAGGACATTACCTACCCATCCAAGTAAAGCAATACAATTTATCCCTGAATTAGAAATGTTATGAAATCTGCAGCTGTTAATCTTTGAGTCCTGGGTCTGAGTGAAGGATTAGATAATACTAATGCTACTGTCTATTCACCAAATCCTTTGAAAGTAATAGCAGAAACTAAATTTGATCTGCTAATAATATATGTTAGGAATGTATTTCCTCCTCCGATCTCTGAAGCAAAATGGCAATACATCAACAGAAAACAAACTTCAGCATAATTTTCATCACTTAATGCTGGGATTTCTTTCCAGGTTCTGTTCATTTCCTTAGCAGCACCTATATTTCCCAAAATATTTTAATTGATTTGACTAAATTAATCCAGCTGTTCCTCCAGAATTTCTGGCAAATAGGTAGGTACTACATGGTTTTAAAAGGAAGAAACAAAGTGGGATTCTTGCCAGTATCCTTTTGGTGAGGTTTTCCCTTTTATTACCTCATGTTTACAGAGAACAGAGTATTCTAGCAATCCATCTAGATAATTTATTTCTAAAAAAAAACGTAAACCCAAACAACCCTATTTCTTAAACTTTTAGTTCCTTAAGTTCAGCATTCCTTGAGGACCCTGATCCTGGAAAATTTTGGACCAGGCTCAGTTTAGTGGAGGTGCATTTAAGTTTGGAATGGACATTTAGGATCCTATTCCCAAAACAGTGCATCAGAGCATCTCTCTCGGCATACATTCTTGCTGGTGAAGGAAGCTGAAGTGTGACCTGAAGGGCTGACATACTTGTTCCCTGCTGTAGGATGTGTAAGGCAGAGGAATGCATGTAAACTTTCCCATCCTCTGCTTGAGCTTGGGTACTGCTGCCAACATACCCAACAGCTGGTACCTGACTGAGCACCTCCTACAAACCAGGTAGAAAATGAACTAAATGCTTAGTGTCAATCTCTTTCAGAGCGGTCTTGGTCTTTGAGTATAGGGTAACAGTGATACAGACATTAACTGTCATTGCGTTCTGTTACAGTTTCCCTGTGAGGTCCAGATCAGATCTATGTATCAAAGATGATGCACAGCAACCTGCTTTTCTCTCCTCAGAAAGCTAAACAGCTAAACCCCTCAAAGCTTTCCACACATCAATAAAATAAAAATCATTATCTTGTGACCTTGCAAAAGTTCAAGCATGCTTTATTCAGCTTGCATAACCCAAATGTAATTTTTCCTACTCTTAAGCACCTACGAAGTTCAAGTGACAGTGCTTTATGTCTCATCACTTTATGGACGTAACTCTAGGAGACTGGTAGCATTTATTGGCTCTATTGGGCTGAACTAAAGGAATTTTAAGTTAATTTCTTTTACTATTACAAGTAATTTCATTTGTAATTTAGTTGTTTTAAAAAACCCACAGTTTTAGATTTAGCAGTCTTTTACCCAGCAATTGCTTTTGACAGAATGACAACAAATTTGTGTATTAATTTAAAATTGCATGCTCTGGATAGTTGAGAGCTTAGATGATTGCTTAATGCTAGGTGTGAAGCTGGGGGGAGTGGCTGATACACCTGAAGGCTTTGCTGCCATTCAACAGGACCTTGATAGGCTGGAGAACTGGTCACAGAGAAACCTTATGAGGTTCAACAAGGGCAAATGTAGGGTACTGCACCTGGGCCAAGTATTAGCAAGGTTGAGGACTGACTTACTGGAGAGCAGCTTGGCTGAGGAGGACCTGGGAGCACTGGGAGATGCTAAGTTGAATATGAACTGGCAGTGTGCCCTTATGGCTGGCAGGGCCAATAGTATCCTGGAGTGCATCAGGAGGAACATGGCCAGCAGGCTGTGGGAGGTGATCCACCCCCTCTATTCAACCCTGGTGAGGCTACATCTGACATACTGTGTCCAGTGCTGGGCTCCTCAGTTCAAGACAAACAAAGAACTATCTGAGAGGGTCCAGGAGAGGGCCATAAAGAAGATCTGGGATCTGGAGACCCTCTTATGAGGAGAGATGGCGAGAGCTGGGCCTGTTTAGTCTGCAGAAGAGAA
Organism: Loriculus beryllinus; assembly: GCA_039877255.1. Lineage (NCBI taxonomy): Eukaryota > Metazoa > Chordata > Aves > Psittaciformes > Psittacidae > Loriculus > Loriculus beryllinus. The sequence continues at coordinate 2,663 of JBCJKH010011708.1, read as the reverse complement.
GACTGAGAGGGGATCTCATTAATGTGTACAAATATCTCAAAGGTGGTGCCAGGAGGATGATGCCAGACTCTTTAGTGGTGCCCAGGGACAAGATGAGGAGCAATGGCCACAAACTGAAACACAAGAAGTTTCACCTCAACATGAGGAAGAACTTTGTTGCCTTGAGGGTGGCAGAGCAGTGGAGCTGGCTGCCCAGGGGGGTGTGGAGTCTCCCTCTCTGGAGATATTCAAAATCCACCTGGACACATTCCTGTGTAACCTGTTCTAGGTGACCCTGCCTTGGCAGGGGGTTGGACTAGATCTCCAGAGGCCCCTTTCAACCCTGACAATTTTGTGATTCTGTGATAATTATTTGTAGGTGGCCATGTCTGTGTACAGTTTATCAACAAGAAGCAAAAATTGTTAGCAAAAGTTTCAGAAGCTTTACCTAGTTGTGATTCCTTCGGAGTTACTGTGTGGTGTTGCAGAGAATGGGACTGCAACTACATATATATCTGTGCAAAACGAAAGTCTTAATCCTTTGTGAATGTATTTTGCAGTTTCTAAATCTTTTTCTAGGTGAGTCTTTGTGAAGTTGTGGGGAGCACTTGCCTTCTGATGCACATGTTATTGTATGTAAATTATGAAGAGTCTGTTCTATTGAGCGGGGCATGTGTTTCACAGGTACCACCAAGGATGAGACTGAAGGCTACTGTCCATGTTTGCATGGAGTAGTCAAGTACAAAAATGTGAGAGATGCACAAAGACAGAATTTATCTTGACTAGATGGATATCACATACATTGATATGGCCTATATTGTCCTTTGGTCAGTTCTTAACATTTTATTACCAAGGAGAACTGAGAAACCACTACATCCCTCTTTTCCCAGATTTGCTCATCCCATCTTTGAATCAAGTCATCTACTTAGTATTTAAATCTAAAATGAAACTGTCGTTTGGCTCAACTATAGAGCTAACTGTGCTGCGTATTTTGCATCTGTCTTGTTTAATATATTCTTGGAGTAATATTGTATTGTATTTTGACTCTAGCACAGTAGGGTCATGTGTGTATTTTTTTTCTTGTGGATCATAGAATCATAGAATTGTTAGGGTTTGAAAGGACCTTAAGATCATCTAGTTCCAACCCCCCTGCCATAAACAGAGACACCCCACACTAAACCATGCCACCCAAGGCTTCGTCCAACCTGGCCTTGAACACAGCCAGTTTTATTCCAAAAAACTTAAACCTCCTCCAGAGTCTGAGGGCTCATTTCTCTTTTGCAATTGCTTTGTCAGTTCCTCATTCCCTAGCAGGTGATCCCGTCTGCTTGGCTTCCTTACCTTCTAATTCGTGACTGTCCGCCCATTGTCCCACCATCAGAGCAACCAGGTGACGATGTGCTTCCCTGGAAGATGGCTGAAATCTTCTTACATATTGCACAGCTTGGTCAGGGTCCAGGATCAAGAAGTTACCTCTTCCTCTGATTCACAGAATCAGAATCATAGAATCATTAGTGTTACAACAGACCTTAAGATCATCAAGTTCAAACCCCCCTGCAATGGGCAGGGACAACTCACACAAAACCACCTGGTCCAATGCTTTGTCCAACCTGGCCTTGAACACTGCCAAGGATGGAGCATTCGCAACTTCCTTGTATTAATATCTTAGAATCATAGAATCATAGAATCGTTAGGGTAATCATTAGATCATCAGATTGTTAGATCTCAGTTTGCAGAAACCTAATGCTGGACCAGGACTTCCGCTGTGCTACGTGTCTTATAAACAGAATGAAATTCCCCCAAAGGTCCTATCCCAGACAGCTTCATCCAAGTGTACCAAGAGAGATGGTGTTGGCAGGGGTAGAAGGATGGGGTGGGACAGGGAAGAGCCATGCCAAAGAAACAGCAAGATCCCATAACTATGGTAAGCTGTTAAGTAGTCATGTAGTCTCTTTTGGTACAGAGTTGGACTAAAATAGTTCAACACAAAATGTGTTGTATTTTAGATAAGGCAAAATAGCAAAACTCCCAAACAAAACAAAATTAGAGAGAAATCTTGCTTTGGCGTGGATAAATAAAGGGGTGCTTTTATGGAGATAGTAGAATCCTTTTGGTGGTTTCTCCAGCTTTCTTGTTAGCCACTGCAGTCTTTTGAGAAAATAAAATAAGACTTAAATGCAGAAACTTCACAGCAACAAATATGACAGTTTACCAGAACCTGATATTACTGTGCTACTACAATAGGTAATTAGCCCCTTCACTATTTCATTTGCTGGTAAATACATGCTGGAAACTCACCATGTGTTACTGGCCTCTGAAACTGTTTTATCCTATTAGCTAGAAGAAAGTACCGCTGTTAAGTAGGTAAGCCTAATTTTCCCACATTAGCATTACATAGTAGGAACTGAGTTACTTCCATTCCAAAGGTGCAAATTTGCTAGTCTGTGAAGACCTGTGAAGTCTGTTGTGAACACATGACATTCTTGTCTCTAAATTGAAGAGGCATGGATTTCATTGATAGACAACTTGGTAGATAAAGAATTAACACTCAAAGAGTTGGGATCGTCAAGATTCCTTCCAACCCAAACCATTCTATAATCATATGAATGGGAACTACAGAGCAGTCAGTCTCACCTCTGTGCCTGGCAAAATCTTGGAGCAGATTCTCCTGGAAGGCATGCTAA
>JBCJKH010011705.1:0-16962 GCA_039877255.1 Loriculus beryllinus | reverse complement strand
CACAAGCGTGTCAAGGTCCCTCTGGATGGCATTCCTTCCCTCCAGCGTATCCACCGAACCACACAGCTTGGTGTCATATATACCATGTTTCAGAGGGCATCTAGGTGAAACAGCACATGTTGTGCAATGTGCATCTCTGCAGTTACGTTTGGTCCAAAAAGGTCCAAAAAAGCCCATCTCCCCATGTCAGTGGTCACAGGCCACTATCAGAATCACACATCTTATAATAAAAGACATAAAATCACAGCTACAATGAGTCACAGTAGAGCAGAAGAGAAAAGGAAGCCACTTTTCATATCATTAGAGCTTACTAAAGGGATTTGCTAAATCTGACTCCTGGTGACCCCAGGAAAAGGGCTTTGCTCTAAAACACAGGGTGAAATGTGACATCTCCAGTAGACTGAGCTGGGAGAAAAGATCTTTTCTAACTAAGCTTGACAACGGGTTCAAACAGAGTGTAGACTGCAGTTATAGCATGGAAAGAGCACTGAGATCACTGCTGAATAGCCAGCTCTAGTGCCCTGGACTCTTTGAAGCAGGCATTGATATCTTGTGCCCGACACTGGAGCCTGGTGCTGTGTTTCATGCTTCTATTTCTATCTAAAAGACAAAAAAACAAGGAAAGAAGAAAGGAATAGAAAAAGAAGTCAAAAGCAGAGAAGAAAATCCTGAGGGTCATGACATATGCACTTCCTTCTTCTAGAATCATAAAATGGTTTGAGTTGGAAGGACCTCAAAGCTCTTCCAGTTCCAACCCTCTATTGTGGCCAGGGACACCTTCCACTAGAACAGGTTGCTCCATGCCACATCCAACCTGATCTTGTACACTTCCATGGATTCCCATAATTAGGTGATATTGCCACCACACTGCAGAGATTGAAGAAAAGGAGTCACACTTTGTTTGCATTCAGGCTTCAGTGCTAAATGCAGTTTGCTTTTGATAGTCAGTGGCAGGAGGCCATCACCTTCTACACAGCAGCTTAGAGAGTTTCCAAAGGCTGGTCTGAGATGCTTCCCTGCAAACAAGAAGTGGATGTTGCCTTGCCAGCTGGAGGTGGTTGGAGTTGATTCTGTGTCAAGGCACTCAGATACGTAGGCAATGTTTACAGAGCCATCAGCTTTTTCAGGGTTAGTTCAACATATACATAACTTGGGCATTATTTGGGCAATAAACTGTACTTTCTATGGCAGGAAAATCCCTTATGGAGGTGCAAACAATTCCACATCAACAATGACACTGAAGACTTCATTGATTCTGTGCATAGAATCATAGAATGCTTGGGTTTGGAAGGGAGCTTAAACATCATATAGTTCCAACACCATTGCCTGTCCAGCTTCCTAGTCTATTGGTCCAAGATTATGCCTCCTGATAGAATGGATCCAAGGGTTACTGTGCAGATGCTGGGGAGGTAGGACTTTGTTGAATCCATTTGTCTCTGCATGTCTCATTTATCCAACAGCTATCAGATCTAATGATTTTATTAATTCTGTGTCATTAGCAAAACTGTCAGAGAAAGAATACCCTGAACTCTGGTCTCAACAAGTTTCTTGACGTCTCTTATGTTAAACAGAAATTGAAAAGGATACAGAAATAGCTTCACACCTATGACTCCATGCTCAAGCTTTGCAAAGTCTACTGTTCACTTCTAAAATGAATCTCCACCTCCCTAAAATTACCAAATCCAATTAACTTTGTACATTGCAGTCACTGGCCAGCAAAATGAATGCCTGGAGGATTCCCAGCCCCTCTATACAATTCTCTCAAGGGGATAAAAGTACTGTCTTGTGGATGGGATCTGTGGGCTCCCCTAGCAAAGGTTTGAAACCCCAGTTTCAAGACAAGAACTGAGGCACCTTTGGAGCTCAGGCACTTCAAGGCTTAGGGAGGAATGGGACTGAATTCTCTAGCTTTCCTATCTGCAAGGGAAAGTCCCAAATGTCTTTCTTTTGGATAGGGCTTAGTGGAAATGATCTGAAGGTCCTTTCCAACCCTAATTATTCTATAATTCTATGACTGTATGAAATCCCCAGCCTGTGGGTCATGTACATCACTACTCACATCCTCATCAGACACAGAGTTCTGTTTCAGTACATATTCTTATATCCATTATCCTTCATATTTGCACGTCTAGGGAGAAAGTTGAGATGCAATTCAGTTGGGCCAATGCTATATTGATCTTGTATAGTACAGCTCATAAACAACGTGTCCTTCCTCCTCACCCCAGTGCATACTCTCTAATTTCCCATCGCAATCACTGTCAGGTTCAGTTAAAAGTTGCGTTTCTGACGTGTGAGGCATGTACAGGCTGTGTTGATTTGGTCACATGTGCAAAGAATTTCATGTGTCTCTTGCTGGATGAGACTCTTGGAACATTAGATTACATTAGAACATTAGATTACAAAGGAAATTGAGGAAGCAAAGGAGTGAATGGCTGGAAGAGAAGAACAGAAAGATACCTTTGAGTCGAGCATCTTGAGAGGTGCTTGGGTATTACAGTGACAAATGATATGGCACATGGAAAAGACAGATCAATAGCTTGAGAATGATTTTGCTTTCTCATTTTCCCAGACAGACTGTGTTATGCCAACTGAAAATATCTAGAGTCCCAAGGGACTGTTAATGAGTCATGACTCACTATACAGCTTTGAAATGATCACAAGGAGGAAAGCTGGGGTGCTGAGGAATAGAGACTTACTGCCGTGGCCTGGCAAGCCTGTGGAATAGAAGTGAGACCTCAGAGATGCCCTTTGTGCTTTATCTGAGAACCACCTGCTCCATTCTATATCTCAAAGTGAGAAATAGCTTGAATTTCAGCTATTCTTCCTCTTAATAAAAACGAGAAAATTGAATTCTCAAAGGGATCAGCCACCATCAATGAAAAATTAAAGACTGAACTATGTTCATGGAGGGATTAAAGAGCTCTGGGCTCCTGTAGAGAAATGCCCTATTGTTCATAGACCCCTTACAGATTTCAAGGAAGGAGGTCAAGGAGGGATTGTGTCAATGCACCAAGACCTCTCTAACTGGAAAGCAAGGGAAAGAAAAACACTGTTAAGAGTGTCTGGTTGCATTTCCTGGCTCTGTTAGTCACTATTGAAGGATTATACTTCATAGGATCTCACTATTTGAGATAGAATCATAGAATCATGGAAAGCTTAGGGTTGGAAAGGACCTTAAGATCATTCGGTTCCAACCCCCCTGCCATGGGCAAGGACACTTCCCAGTACATCATGCCACCCAAGGCTCTGTTTAACCTGGCTTTGAACACTGTCAGTGATGGAGCATTCACAACCTCCCTGGGCAACCCATTCCAGTGCCTCACCACCCTCACAGTAAAGAATTTCTATACCAAGAATTGATACCAAGTAAATGCTTGGCCTTCTGGAAGTACACCATGATAAAATGCCGATGTGTTCTTTCCATAGCATCATCTAAGAAATACTTTTTCTGTGCGGTGTGGTCACCACTGAAGAATGGACAATGTTAGTGCACCTCTGTGAGAACAGATCTGAATGTTGACTCCCGGCTTTTGTGGGAAATCGTGGCAGAAGGGCTGGAACTGGATGATCTTAAGGTCCTTTCTAACCCATTCTATGATTCTATCTAAGTGATACTGTCATTTTAACCCCTCCCACATGAGTGCAAAAGGCAATTAGAAAATATGAACTCACAATATGAGTCTGCAGAAAGCCCAAGGACTGCTGGGTCTGAAATGAGCTGTTCCATCCTCACCTCTGCACATGACCTTTGCATTTGGGATGGACAAGTCAGTGACTTCGGCCCTTTATAGTGAGAATGGCTGTCCCATCCCTGGCAGTGTTCAAGGCCAAGCTGGATGGGGCTTGAAGCAACCTGCAATAGTGGAAGGTGTCCCTGCCCATGGCAGGAGTGTGGAACTAGATGATCTTTAAGATCCCTTCCAACCCAAACTGTTCTGTGATTCTGTGATGTAAGTATTAAAGTTCTATAAACCTCTGTCTTCTTATTGGAGATGATCAGCAGAGCCCAGCTTACCTGAGTGAAAGAGATCTTTGCTCCCTGTTGTGTCCAGCAAGCTGTCTGTCCAGACTTCTATAAACATGTACCCTTTCAAATTCTATAGCAGTAGAGGTTTTTCGCACATCAACTTTCCTTGATCCTTAGCCTTAGTTTTTCAGATTCATCTTTGTCGAGGTTGACATTCAAATCAATACATATATAAACGTTATAAATCATCTAGTTTGTCTGAAATGCCAACTTTCAGCATAGCCCTGAGAGCAGCTCAGCTGAGGAATACTTGAGAAACAAGATGTACAGAGAGGAAAGCATTTGCAGTCCCGGGGGCAGAACTGGCATTGCTTACTAGTTGACAAGTTCTTTTCACATGCTAATGATACTAGTGAGTGCCTTATTCACAGTACCTTATATGCTGCCTTTCCATCATTTATTTGAAAGAGAAAAAGAGAAAAAAATGACATTCATGTGACCCTATGGTGATAAATTAGGTTCTATAGAGCTGGAGAAAGAGAAAACAAACAAGCAAACAAACCAATCTTGAACTTTTACACAGGAAATGAGTTTTATTTTACATGTATGTCATGGATTGAAAAAATAAACAGATTTAATTTTCACATTTCTGGTGTTTCTGTTAAAGAAAGAGACAAGGTTGCTTTAGGACTTTTTTAGTGACTGAATTATAAACAGCAGGAGAAAATACCCTAAAAATCTATGAAAATAGACACTGTTTTTCAAATATACATATATTGCATTCAAGGCTACTTCTTCACCGGTAATATTTTTCCAAAAACACAACTTTGTGAGCACAGAGAGGAATTCCAAGCTCTACAACTATGTTCCATAACATGTTGCATACATTTAACATGTTTTGTGGACAAGGAATACACACTGAGAGCTCAACTTGGTTGTTCACACAGGGTATTTCATGCCATTTGGGATGTTCTAGTGTATTAGGTCCGGTAACTAGGAGCTATTCACACCCTTCCAGAGCAGCAGCAAGAGGCCAGTTTGTAAAGACCAGGACATCTGAAAAGATTCACTGATGTCTTGGATGCAAGTAGAAAGGGAGATAGTGAACAGAATGAGGGATAATGGGGATGGGAATTTAAAGCTCCATCCAACCAAATGCATGCATCTACTGTGGGTTAAGACGACTGATGCTTTGAACAACATCATCCCCCCTCTTTCACAGTGGGTCATATCTCCATTTCCTATAGAAAGATGCCTAGCAGGGTTGGTGAGATGGACACATCTCTGTGGTGTGAATTTAGGGCATGACTCTCTCACACTTAGGCATTATGTGATGTTTAAAGGTACACACATGGGACTGATTGGTAGGACACAGGATTCACAGCAGCATCTGCCCTTCTTTACCCACAACTAGAAGCAGTGTGGGATTCCTAGAGCGTCTCTAAAACTGGCTACATGTCGGCAACTGCATGAAGCCCATACATCTTCAGACAGCTAAAACTAGGTGAACTGAATCCTACTTATCCTGGCCTTGTTCCTCCCTTAATTTTGACATCTATATCCTTTTGTCATAATAACCTTTTCAGAGTGGTTTTGGCTACAGGAAATACTCTACAGATTGACTGCTACAGATTCATTATGCGAACAGTTGCCTTCACATTGCATAATATCATCTGTTGCATTTTTTAATGTGAAAATACTGCTTCAGTGTGATTACTTGTAAGAAAAGTTAAATAAATTTCCATCTAAGTATGGGAAATTTTAGATTCTTAGAGCTGGTGGCATTAAAAATGTCATCAGGAAATTCTGTCTGGCCACACACTCTGTGAAGAGAGAACATTTCACTGTTATCAGACAGGTTGTTAAATGACCTTTAAGTTCTTTCTTTCCCTTTTCCTCAGCAAGGCTCTTTTAACATTGCAGAGTCTCCTGAATAAAAATCTCTCTAATAATAATTACATTGCCCAGCTCCTGTGCATTTGTCCCTAGATGACTCCTAAGTAAAGCCCACTAAACTGCAGAAAGCTTGGTTAGTTATAGCCATTTTAGACCACAGCCTTGGAGAAAAGAGGATTACTCACCGGAGGTGATAAATGACCTGAGGGCAATGAGTCTCCAGTGGATCAAAGGACATGAGCCGATTTTTTCACAATACTATTATTGTTCTTTATGCTTTGGCTCCAGCTTTTGCTGTTCCCATAGCCCTAACCTTTTCCCTCCCTGTATATGACAATGACCTCCAAATCTATGCAGGACTTCTCCAGTTACTGTGGCATAAGTTACAGTAGCTCAGTGACCTTTTATTATCCCGTTTCTAAGGATGATGTTTCTCTGTGAGTCATAAAAAATAGGTACTAATGGTCTTACAGTTGGCGTGAGAAACAAGTTCTCAGTGTTTCTTAGCTCCATTCCTCCTCACACCTAGAGCTTCCAACAGCTTAATAACATCCATGAAATAAGGTTACCCAAAACTTATCCCCTGCCATCACTGTTGCTTCTCCTCTTGTTATTTTCTCATGCCCTACTCACCCCAAGCCCATTTTTCCAGGACAGAAGTCACACTACACAGATGTATGAGGACGTGGATATTCCATTTTGAAAACTGGAATTAATTCGTCTATCTCTTGAATATCTTTTGCAGATTTTAGACATATCCAGGAGATGCAAGGACATCTCCTTGACACATATCTGAAAAGTTCTGTTTGTATAATCCAGGAACTGTGTGTGAACCAACTGACTTTGCTTTCCTCAAGGACAGTGCCTGCACTAGGAGCCTGATGTCCATAGGAGAAACTGTTCAGGAGCAATGCCTTCAGTGTACATGGCAAGTTTAAACAGCTTTGAGACTTTCATCTTGAGGTGGGAAACTTCAAAGGAAGGAGGAAGCACTCACAGGAGTCACCTTCACCCCCATTTGAGTCAAGGGGTTTTAGTAAGCAGCTTGTATCATGTAACAGAGATGCTTACACTGGTCGGACAAGTCACACCTTGAGCTCCATGGTGTCCCTTGACTGGATCTTCATTGATTACAGTTGAATCCTGGGTGTCCAGGTCAGATAGAGACACTGACACTGTAGGCACAAAGTTAGGGAGTGCTCATCTGTGCTTGTAACTCAGTTCATAGGCATTTCTGAACACTTCTGCTAAAAGCAGCTGAATACAGTGCAATGCTCAGGGGAAAACACCCCAAAACCTCACGTGTGTGCAAACTGAGCTGGAGCACCCCATTTGAACAGCCCAGAGAGGTGGCACATGCCACATCCCTGGAAGCATTCGGGGTCAGACTGGGCAGAGCTCTGAGCAATCTGATCTAGCTGAAGATGTCCCTGCTCATGCCAGGGATGTTAAAGGGTCCTTTAAAGGTCACTTCCAAACCATTCTATGGTTCCATGATCTTTGGGCCAAATGTGAAGTGAGAATCAAGGGCAGCACAAAGACTAAGATCTATCTGACATGCTTTGTCACATCCTGGGAATCACTTCCCTCTGCCCTTTCTCCTCTTGCTCCCCACAGCCCAGGCCACTTGCAAGGTAAAACCCCCTCTATTCCTGCAGCACTGGAGCAATTCCCTCCTCTGCTGTTGTGCTGGTGATGCTCCCCACATCGCTCCCTCCTCTCTGCCCAGTTCACGCTGACTTTTCACAGTGCAGTGACTGCTTGAAGTCGTTTTACCACCAGCCTTGAAAGTGAGCTGATTTGTAAGGCACGGACACCCCCTCCTGGCTACTAAGCTGAAAAGAAGAATCCTGGATATCAATAATCATGAGCTTGTTTCAGAAGAGGCAGCCATGCATGCAATGGTCACAGCAAAGCAGCTCTCATGAATGCATCAGGAGAACACCCTAAGCATTCATGAGAGGTGCTGGCACAAAAGCAATTGCTTAATGCAGCAAGGAAATCACTCAGTCATTAAGGCAGTTTATACTTTGCATATTTCTTTTATTTACTTTTTTTCATTATTTCCTAAAGAAAGAGGAATAGAGAGAGAAAACAATAATAATTGCATTACATAAAATGTTAACAGATCAGAACTCGCTGATCCATCAACCCAGATGACAAAAGACATGATGACAGCAACGTGGAGACAAGGAAATCTGTGTGTTGAACATTTTCATCTAATATGAGAATGTCACCCTGATAATGAGACATCTAAAGTGAAACTGATGCTCAATTAAAACCTACAGCTCAGAGCAAAACAAACTAAACTCTGCTTTCAGGTATGGGCCCGGGAAGAATCAGTATTTGTAGAGATGTCTAGAAACGGGATGTTGCTTTGGACCTGCTGTTCTCACCTGAGCATCTGGTGCCAGATCCACCAAAATCATGTCCCCCATTCAGTGATGGGACATGGAAGTTTAAGAGTGGCCACACCAAGTTGACCCACTGGTCCATGCAACACCATGTCTGCTTATTAGGATGTTATTTCAGCTTCTGACAATATCTGTGTGAGAAGATTCTAAATCAGGTATCTTGTATTTGAACTTTAAATTGCTTTTCTTCCATGGTTTGCCCCATTGCTTTGTGAACTTGTCTAAATCTGTATCACCTACAGGCCTCTGTAGCAAACAGTTCCACAGTTTGATACGATAAAGATATGGTAAAGAACCAATCTTCTTTTCTTTGTTCTGAATTTGCCACCCTCAAGCCCTCAGTTTTTGAACCTGGAGACTCTATGGGCAATTCTTTCCTATCTGTTTTAGCCACTAAACAGTTTAATAGACTTCTTTCATACCATTGTCCCTTTTCTGTGCTAAAGAGTCCTGAGCTGAAGACCTCTGCACCATGGGATGCACTGAGGGGATTCCTTTTCCCATTACCCCTGGTTGACAAAAAAGTGTTCCATTTTCCTTTTCCCATGGTTTCTAATGGTAGGTGATGGAGTCAGCTGTCTACAGTGTTGAAAAGGTAGTGGGAGGAAAAAAGCAAATTTGCAGATATGAAACATTTAGTATTCATATTCCTTCTTTCCTGTTAAAATCAGCAAACACAGCACATCTCCATCTCCTGTTTTTTTACAGTAGGTGGGGGAAGAAGCAGCAAGCATTCCCACTTGTCCTAGCAAACAAGCTAAAACTAAGGCTGACACACATTTCCCATACAAGGGCTCAGGTGGCCTGAAATGGGACCCAGCTTTTCACGTAGACATCCACAGTGGTTTCTTGAGAGAAAATCTGGCATAGCTGCTTGAAGGGGTCTTGGTACAGTGAGTTAATGTAGCTGCTGCCTTCAGTGCACAAAAGACTCCCACAAGGCAACACAAATCAATGTCTTGTGGCTAGTTTTAGCAAGGGGAAAATGACTCTGTGAGAGACACTCTGCACTCACTGCCCACACAACCCGCCCCAGCCTGAGAGATGCTGGTTGTAATGACGATAAAAGTTGCATGGGAGGTCAGGAAATTCATACTCTGAGCCTTGCCATAGTTTTACTTTATGTGAGACACTGGAGCCATTTCCATAACACCATGACTTAGTTTCTAATCTGAAAGAAAAGAAAACGAGACAACAACAGATGTCATCTTGTCTCTTGTCTTGCTGTGCATCTCTAAACTTGGTTCAAGTGAGTTAAGGGTTCAGGGTTCACCTGGAAGATGCCTACACGTGGTTGTAATACCACTGTTTACTAGCTCCCATCATCACCTTCTTTCCACAAGCTGTGCATAGCCTTCAGGCTGAGCCATTACTATCAAACGTTGAGCTTTAATCATTGCATTATTGCCACATCTTGTCTCAGAATCATAGAATAAGTAGGGGTGGAAAGGACCTTAAGATCATTTAGTTCCAAGCCCCTGCCATGGGCAGGGACACCTCACACTAAACCATGTCACCTGAGACTGTCCAGCCTGGCCAAACTTGGGTCATTTACCTGTTTCTTCCTTTCACCTACCCTATTCAATGCATAGGGATAAGTCAAGTGCAGAAACCCTCACCAGACATATGATTGTTGCTTCAGATGAGCCTGATTTCCAGCCTATTCTGATCCCTGGACTCCTATCTCAGCCTTGTGGCAATATTTTCATCAGCCTCATCCTATCCTGCAATTAAACTACTCATCTGAAAAGAAATTCTTTCTAGTTACAAAGCAATCCTGACCACTGACTGAAAGAGAATGAGCAGCACAATCAACCCTTTTCATGGTCTTTAAAAGCCAAGTTCATCTGTGCTGCTTTTAGGATGTCCAACCTGGACATCTGCCCAGCTTGAACCAGGACCACATTATCATTACAGCACCCCAGCGATGGCACTTTGCTCAGGAGGCGTTTGCTCCACAAGTTGGCATAGAGCCTGCCCAACCTCCAGCTGTGTTGGAATCTCCTACACGCCTGCCGTAAGCCTGTCACATCCCTCAGCTGCTATTACCTGACAAACATGGTTCTGGGGTGCACCATCTCTCCCTCCTGGCAGTGATCTTCTGTTTTCACCGTAACATTTTGACATCTTTTTGCTAATGCTGATTCCCGTTATGATAATGATGAGAAGTATCTTGGTATATAAAATTCTTCCACTCTACAAGACTTATTCAGACTTTATATTGTGATACTCTTTGTGAGTACACCTGAGGTAGAGCACAGCAGCTGTTTCCCACAGCCCTATGGCTTCAAGAAGAGGTTGAAGACAAGAAGGGACAAGTGCTGCCAAAGACAATTTAAAGTATCAGAATGCTAATGAATTGCTCACACTGCAGAATGTGTATTTTCTTTAAGTAAGAGCAATCCATCACTGCTGACCGACTGATACCTAGGAAATGAGAGATGTATTATCATTTGGGTTTATAAATCAACCCTTGTAAAGATGTGACAACTGGTTATTGCTGTGAGTGGAGGAGTTACAGACATGAAGTTCTGGTATGGTTTGTACACACAGTTCATGTGTCCTCCCAGGTCATCCACTTCCCACTGGCTCCCTCACGTTCAAGTTGATCAAGAAATCAGGCAACATAAGACCACCAGAAGTTGACCTGCAACCCCTACCATCAGCCATAATCTTTGTTCACAGACAAAAATGATGCCTTCAAAGGCCAGGTAAGTAATTGTGTGGTGGATTAGTCCTGTACTTCAAACAACAATAAATTCTAACCCCACAGACCAGGGGAGCAGATGTACTGTTGTGAAAGTCCAGTATAACATAGACATTGGAGGCCACGGATGTGAGTGGTCAGTTCCTTATACTGACAGGGCACTGGAAGTGTCTACAGCGGGAAAGTTCCTCTTATCCACACTGATGGCCACCATGCACCATCTTCTCCATGTTAGCCAGTAGGTGTTGGCATTGCCATGGCTGTTTCACTGTTCCAATGACTGCACTATCCCACTCACATACCTCCTTATGGTCACTATAAAGCTTTGAGGTGAATATTCAGGAATGTCTTCAGAAAAAAGCATTGACTCTCCTCCAGTTCCTCCAGTTTGGAGTCTTCAAGCTTCAAGGGACCGCTACCAATGCTAGTTAGTGCCAATCAGCTTATAAGTGCATCTAGCAAGTAAGACCAGCAGTGACCTAATACCCTTCTTAACACTGTCAGATGCAATCATTTCTTCCCTTGCCTGCTTTACTTACTCTCCTCTTTGGAACTTCGATATTTTCAAGTTAAACAGTGAGATTTGCTCTGGGTGATGAATGGCTTATAGACATATAAACGTACATTTGCTGTTTAAGGTCATAAACACAGTGACCACAGTAGTAAGTAGCCGGTTCACAGGCTAATGTTGTTCTAAATAGGCTAACCAGCTGAACAATTGGAGCTATTCTTCAGCAGTAACTTTTCCATTGCTTTCCATTACAATGTCACTATATCCACATTGAAAATGAGTTTACATATTAATCCTAATTCTGTTTCCCTCAAGGTTAGTGGACGAAATGAAGCACCAAAGCAATCCAATCAGTCCTTGAGCTATTGTTTGTTTTATTAAAATTCATGGCCTACCTTATCATTTTTGGTAAGCAAAAAAGCTATGTTAAAGCTGACAGCTCTCTCAAAGGCAGATAAAATTTGGAGTGCAGGAGTTTCAATCTCTATTTCCTTTTCTCTTAATAAACAGACTGCAAAATGGCATGCAGCTCCTTTTGCTCTCTTCCTTTCATCTTATATGTGCTTTATCTTCACAATACAAACATCACCTCATTGACTTTTGGAGCAGAGAACCCAGTGTACTCAACTACTGTGACCACCTGCCTCATCCAGGAAATATACCCACCTGCAACTCCCTGTAAGAAAGAGCCACAATGAAGATTTTAAGCCTTGTTCCACTTGTCACATTTTTTTCTCACTCCTGTTTCCCGTCTTGGATATTTTAATATTGGATTGCCCTGAGGAAACTGGGATTGAAAGCTGATATCCTCTGTTTTTCCCAATCTCTTTGAGGTTAGCAACCAGTACAGTTCAAGTCTAGGCACATAGGCTTACAGGATGGTTTGGGTTGGAAAAGATCTTAAGATTATCCAGTTCCAACCCCCTGCTGTGGACAGGGATGCTCAGATTAGAATGTATCGCCCAAGGCTCTGTCCAACCCCATCTTGAACACTGCCAGGGATGGGGCAGCCACAGCTTCTCTGGGCACCCTGTGCCAGTGCCTCAGCACCCTCACAATAAAGAACTTCTTCCTTATCTCCAACCTGAACTTCCCCTGTTTCAGTTTGAGCCCATCACCTCTTGTCCTATCACTCCAGTCCGTGATGCAGAGTCCCTCTCCAGCATCCTTGTAGCCCCGTTCACACACTGGAAGCTGCTCTGAGATCTCCATGCAGCTTCTTTTCTCTAGGCTGAACATCCCTAGCTTTCTTAGTCTGCATATGATCTCCTTCTCTTAGCTTGCACCAAGATAGCATAGCCTATGTCTTTACAGAATGTCTCTTGGCTCTGGGGAAACACATGGTGACAGAATCGGGATCACTATCTTAGTGTAAAAGCTACCTGATTTATGGCCTTTTGAGACTTTCTCCTTAGGGCTTAAATTGATTTTCTTCTAAACATAGGACAGTGATTCTTAATGGCAGATCAGCAGGAAATTTCCCACCTACTCCTTTGGTGTGAATTCTCCATGCAAGCTGAAGCATCCTCAAAAAAAAAAAACCCATGTTTTAGCTAGCAGCACTGATGTGATGGCTGCAATGAGTCTGATCTGTGGCTGTATCAGGCAGTCATACCACCTTAAGCAGAATCAAGGAGACGTGGAAATGGCTTTAGGTTTTAAGGTCTGCATCCAGATTGCCTCTGATAGCTACTGAATTAGTGTGAAAACGTATGGCCCACAAAACACTGCACAGGAGATAAAAGCCTCTGATTTGAGAAACAGAGCCCTAAAATACAATAGCTGGAGCCTGATCTCCTAGACAGTTGACATAGAGGATGGGAGAAAGCCTAAAGTCCCTTCTCAAGAGCAAGTTGCCAGCAGTCATCCCAGAGATAGACTTCAGTTTCTGCAGGATCCTGATTCCCTTTCAGGCCAGTGATGTCCCCGTTGAATGCAGAAGGGCTTAGAGACCTCTGTAGCATATTCCTGGATCTACAGACTATATATGCAGTGAATGCACAAGCACCAGCAAGATGCTTCCAGCTGTCATTATCTTCAGTTAGGATGCGGCTGCCCTGCTCCCATAGTCTGATGATTTATTAAGAGCTATTTATGCCTGAGCCAATATTTCCTTCTGTTACCCTATCTATTTGCAGCGTCCTCTGCAGCTCCACTACATTGCTTTGATTTATGATTCACGCTATTTTATTTTCTTCAGAGTTCTGCTGTATTTATTTATGTTGCCCTGAAGAGCCCATTTGCAAATGTACCAGTCCCAGCGACTTCAGCCAGGCCCCCCTCCCTGCCTGCACACAATATCATCTCCTTCTTTTGAATAAGTCATTGCTTTTATGGAGAGCAATAAATTTCCATAAGAATTTTTCATATATGACCCAGTGTGGGGCCATTAGTAAATATCTCTCACCTGTTAATGGGGAAGATTTGAATTTCTGTAATGGTTTCCAATAGGCAAAGGTGTAATTAAGACATTCATTAAAAGAATTATCTGTTGTATTTAATTTTCTTTAATGGGGGCGAGGAATACATGGTTATGTAACTTTATTAGACTAAGATAAATACACAGACTTTTATAAAAGCCCTGTTTCTCTTGTCTTACAGAATATGCAAAAATCCCCTTGCTATCTGAGCTGGGATGAAATTCCAGGGCACTGAAACCAGAGAGGCAGCAAAGACTCATTCCCTGCAGCATTCTTCCAGTATATATCTGGACTGCTTCGAATAATCTAAGCAACAGCACCCCTTTCCCTCCCTTTCATCAGCCTTGTGGGTATTTCCACTTGACTCCATCTGTCTCCTTTTATGCCACTTAATAGTTGCTCCCCAGTTCCATCATCCTCTATAATGTCTTTGGAACTGGTGAGTAATTGTAGAGGATATCAGTAGGTCTCCGTTAGAGTGCATTTATTCTGCTGAGTAATAACTACACCTTTTTATCTCAATAAGAGATCTGCACCATACTAAGGGCTTGACTAAACATTGCATGATGGAGAGAGACTGTACCCTTACCATGGGCCTTGACATCAATCAGAGTGTGGGAGGGATCTGTTGTTTCTCATGGTGCATTGCCACGGTTGGTCTTGTTGCAAACCTTGTTACCATACTTCAGGCAAGAAAGCCACATCATTGAACTTCTCCTGGATATGACCACTATTTGTATTGTATTCCCATGACTCTCCCTGGAGTCAAAACATTTGTTTGGCTGAGAAACACTTTGCTCCTAGTACTAAAAGAAGGAATACTTGTGCTAGTGGGTCCCACAAACCCACCCCATACCTGAAGCTGCTTATCCCTTTCTCCCATGCAATTACAGATACCCTATCTCACTTGTACCACTGTTTTCCACCGCTTTGCCACACTTTTCCCTTCCCACAAGCACAAATAAACTTCATACTACCCCACTGTATCCCTTTCTGATGGCTTGTACTGACTGCCTACTGAGCAGCTCGGCTAGACTCCAAGTATCTCTCTCTCCAAATCATCTTCTTAAAAACCCTTGTTCATTCCCCTCACTACAGTACATGACAAACGATTGTGTCATCCCTCCACTCCAGGGTCCTGATCTGTGTGACAAAGAGCTTCTAATCTCACCCCATTGTTCATTTCTTTCTCCCCTTAATCTTAGTCAGCTCAATGTGTCAACAGCACTTGCTCAAAATCACTTATCACACACCAAATTTATTTAGAATTAATCAGAGACAATTTGAGGTGTTTATTAAAGCAGCAACATTCTCAGCTTGACCTTGCAGCAGAATTTCTGTTTAAAGAAACAACTCTCTTCTTTTTGCCTTACACAGAGCAGAACTACTTTCATTAAGGAACTAACAAAGGTGAAACCTGCTGCTGCACTTCAAGGAATTGCCAGAGACAAATTCTGCTTCACAGACCTGATATTTTCTTGATTTCTTTTGTATTCATTTGAGAGAAGAAGAACACACAAACCTTACAGGAGTCACCTGGCCTGTCTGAGAGGACAAAGGATCTTTTTGTGCAGAGTTTCAACCCTAAACCACATACACTCAGATAGGAGAAGTGGTAAAACCAAGGTCACATAGAATCATAGAATAGTTAGGGTTGGAAAGGACCTTTAGATCATCCAATTCCAAACCCCCTGCCATGGGCTGGGACACCTCACACCAGACCATGGCACTCAAGGCTCTGTCCAGACCGGCCTTGAACACTGCCAAGGATGGAGCATTTACCACTTCTCTGGGCACCCTGTGCCAGTGCCTGAGCACCCTCACAGTAAAGAACTTCTTCCTTATCTCCAACCTGAAGTTCCCCTGTTTCACTATGAACCCATCACCCCTTATCTTACCACTACAGTCCCTGATGAAGAGTTCCCCTCCAGCATCCTTGTTAGGCCCCGTTCAGTTATTGGAAGGCTGTTACGAGGTCTCTACACACAGAAATGCTGTTCTGTTTCTCCTTCCTTGCTAGAACACTTGCAACCGGTGAAACATGTCTGTAAGATATGGTTGAGACTATGGTACTGAAGATGTCCTAATTAAGCTGGGAGGGTTTTACTAAGAGAAACAGAGAGTGCTCCTGGGAGCAGAGACCCAGACATCAGATATGTCCCTCTTCAGGTGAATGCTTACCTCCCAAAATGATAAAGTAATAGATCTAAAAGGGGTTTCATGTGATGGTTCATTAATCAGGATAAAACTTTCAACTGCAGAGAAAGCCTTGCACCCAGCTCTGGATATGGCTGTGACCACTAAGTCCTGCTGCAGAAGTCAGACCTCTCCACTCGGTAGTCAGTCAGAGGTTTATTATGGTAAGATTTATTTCGTTCTCTTTCATTTACCTAAGCCTAAGCATTTCAGAGCTCTTATGGATTTAAACGTCCCCACATATTAATTCTGATCCAGTAATCCATGGCCCTGGTCTATATACAGAAGGCAGATGGTCTGCCATGTTCAAAGGAAATGCAAATTGAAAATCAAGTCTGTTGACTCTGCTGGGAATGACTACTCCTGTCGAAACCTCAGCATCTGCAAAGACCTTTCTGGGAGTGTAGAAAGGCTTTCCAAGCTGCCAAGCCACTTGGCAGCTCCCTGTCAGCCAGAGATGATTAAACATCTCTTGTTAACAGCTCTCTCCTGCTACAAGAGCCTCAGTGAAAGGCAGA
Source organism: Loriculus beryllinus (assembly GCA_039877255.1). Lineage (NCBI taxonomy): Eukaryota > Metazoa > Chordata > Aves > Psittaciformes > Psittacidae > Loriculus > Loriculus beryllinus. Next base: position 333 of record JBCJKH010011705.1, on the reverse strand, counting down.
GACCAGCCAGCTCGCTAAATGAAATAACGTCTTGGTCAGAGCCACTGACCCTGAGCTTCCAAAACCATTTCTCCTTTAATCAGGCTTGTCAGAAGAGTTTGGTTCTCCCAAGGAGATATCTGAGCTTCTGTCAGTGCCATCCACAATTCCTTCTCTCCCCATCTTTCCACCTCCTCCATCCAAGGGCTCATCCCTTCTCATGTTCAGAGTTATGTTCATCAATCAAGAGGATAAGATGGATGCAAGCTCCTGATTACACTGTAGGCAGAAAGTTATTAACTCCCACCAAATCACTACCCAAGAGGGCGATACATCAAATCTTACAGAAACTCT
>JBCJKH010011700.1:0-18830 GCA_039877255.1 Loriculus beryllinus | reverse complement strand
TCTCTGTCATATATCCACCACCTCTCTGGGCAACTTGTGCCAGTATTTTACAACCCTTGATGTAAAGAACTATTCTCACATCCATCCTGAATCTCCCTTCTTTTAGTTTAAGACCATTACCCCTTGTCCTGTCGCAATATACCCTGCTGAAAAGTCTCTTCACATCTTTCTTAGAAGTCCCTTTTAAGAACTGAAGGGCTGCAATAAGGTGTTCCCAGAGCTTTCTCCAGGCTGAACAACCCAACTCTCACATCCTTGCCCCATAGGATTGGTGCTCCAGCTCTTGCTGATCGTTTTTGTGGCCCTCCTCTGGCCAAACTCCAACATATCCATGTCCCTCTTGTGTTGGGAGCTCCAGAGCTGAGCACAGTACTCCAAGATAGGGTCTCAGCAGAGCAGAGGGGTAGAATCATGTCCCTTGACCTGCTGGCCATGCTTCTTTGTGTGTTACTAGACTGTGTTATTACCAGCTTGTACTCTTCTACCTCTCCTCAGAAGTTTGTAGTCAGATAAAACTAACTCTTTGACACTAGTTTTTCTGGCCTGTAATTTTTTATTATTTTAGTTAAAGCAAATTCTGTAATTGTGTTTTAATACGTGCAATGAGGCATAGTTAAACTGCTGCGATAAGGTTTCACAAATGCATAACATGTTTAACATGCTGATGCAGCAGTATAATGTGCTAGGTTAAATCTTCTTTGTCTTTTTTTTCCCTGTGATCTGTCAAAGGATATCTGCATTTCTCTATTATCCTTTAATCTTTAGTATAATTGTACTTGGTATTATCCTCTATTGAATTAAAATGAGTTTTGTGTAGTTAAGGTAGCATGTCTTAAATGATCCCGTAAGATGTAGGAAATATTTGAAGGTAGCAAGATCAGGATTTAGGTGAGGTCTTTGAACAAATCCTTACTAAGTACAACTGCTTAAGACAGTCTCAAAATCCTATGTTTACTCTTAACTCTTTAAGACATAGAGGGGACTGTTCAAAGTTCCTCTCATGACCTCTTAAACTTCAGTATTTGCAAATTGTAGAGATCTTATTATGTAAATGAATAATAACACATTTTCAGTCCAGAAAAAGTACACACAGTAAGTTAGGTCGCTCCCAGAATTAGTCTCTATCGCAAGAACAGCTTTCTTTTCCAGATTTGGTTTGTTACTGCGAGTTAGTAGAGCTTGGCATGAGTTTCTTCAAGTGTTAATACCAGTTTTTGCAGTCACATGTTTTTCTTCATGTAGCATTTACTGCTACCATATGGGGAGGAAGATGGCAAGCACATTTCTTGGCATCCATCTCACCTGCTATTCCACTGTCTCCAAGCACAAAAAAATCTCCTAGACAAGACACCGTAGGCTCTAGCACTGAATGGGACATGGTTTTGTTACCCTGGTTTGTGATGGGCTTTTTTCTGGTTTTAAAATACTCTAGTTAACTCTGTTTTGAAAATCTGATTTTTAACAGCCACACAAAGAGAGCACCTGCAAAAAGACTTTAGTCTAAAGGGAAGGCACTGTTCTGGAACGAGGGAGATCTGGATGTTACAGTCATTATGCTTTGCCGTTTTTCCTTGTGTGTAAAATGAATGCCCTGTCACTGCACTGTGGCTCTTCTTGAGTGTTCTTTTTCTCAGCTGTAGTAGACCTGTTCCTCTTCACTTTTCTAGTGTGAGGCGTCCCTGCCTGTGACAGGGGGGTTGGAACTTGATGATCTTAAGGTCCTTTCCAAGCCTTACTGTTCTACGATTCTGTGATTCTGTGGGATGGGGCATACATGTCAGTCTCCCACAGTCTGTTCTGTGCAGTTAATTTTCCTGTGTACTTGGCATCAATTCCACCAATGCAGGAGAAGCCATCCCTCAACAACCAGCAAACTCTGGTATTTCTTCACAGTCTTGAGAGCAGGACTTGCAATCATGTTTTCCATGTCCTAGATGAAAGCTGTGTTTTCCAGTATTTTCTAATCTGTTGTTTTCTCTCTTTATTTTCTCTTTTTCCTGATACCTTTCTCCAGAATTTTGACTGAGGAACGTGTTGATTGAAACCGAAGCTTGATCTATGCTGATAAAATATGGTTAAAAGTTTGTAACTACTTATTCCACAGGCTTTTTCTTAGTTGTAAGTAACTTTGCCACCATAGTTCAGGGAAGAAAATACGTGAGGACTTGTGAGATTTAAGGACTCGTCCTTACATTACAGTTGAAAAAATGCAAAGGTTTTGTGGATTTTTTTTTTTGTTCTTTATTACCAAACCTCAGCATTGCTCTTGCACTCCTACCAGATGCTTCTTTTAGTCACCAGAAGCTATTTATGAACAGACTAGTGCAGTACAGCAGATCAGTCCAGGAATATCTGAGGAAGTGACTGCCGCTGAGTCTTGCAGCTTCTTACCAGCCTTGACCCAGATAATGTAGGCAAGATTTGCAGTGCTTTATGCAAAATGCTGGAGTTCTCCAGCAGAAAGGCCTCTGGTAGCTTGTCATTCCTTGACTAGAGATAGAAAGAGCAAGGCTGCAAGGCCAGGCACAGGTCTCTTGTAACGATACCCAAATTGTTTCATGTTTGTTCTCCTAGATAGATGTGTCCTCAAAAATAAAGCAGACCTCATTAGAGATATCTTGGTTTTCCTGTTGCTTATTTTCTTTTTTATCAGAAGGATTGGCACATCCTCTTCCTTAGGGAAGGGCAGATTGTCATTTCTTTTAGCATTGTGAAAGCCTAGAGCCACTCAAAATATATAATATTAGCAAAAGCTGTGTCCTGGTGATGAAGTGCAAATACACATTTCAAAGCCTGATAATTGCTCAAAACCTAAAAGTAATGGTGACATTTGCAAGTGTCAGCGGCATAATCCACCACCTTTCTCTTTTCTTTCAGACAATGACTATCGAGGCCCATCGGAGAGTGGTTGTGGAATACATCAGAGCAATCATGTTAAAACGTATATCTTTTAAGAATGCAGAAGAGAGAAAGGAGGGTGCAGAAAGAATGATCAAAGAAGCAGAACAGTTCCGATTTCTGTTTAAGAAGCTTGCGGCTGTAAGTATTTTCTTTGGATAATGCTGTTAACCTGGTGATGTAGTATGAACCACACATGTTTATTGCTTGAGGAGAATGGCTGGAGTTAGATCTCCATCTCTCTAAAACATTGAGGAACTTGTAAATATCAAGAGTGCCATCTGAGGGCATAGGCAGTGTTTCTGAACATGTTCAGGCCTGTTGCTATAGCTCCTGAGCACCAGTTTCTACTACTTTGTGCTTATAAAGGTCTCTGCAGTAGAATACTTGAATGACCCCACAGAGATGGGTACCTTGAATTCATAGTAGTCAGTGAAAAAAAAAAGCAGTTGTTTGTTAATAAAATAATTAAAATACAACAAATAAGATGAAATAAAAGAAAATAAATTAAATAAATAAAATTAAAATAAAACAAATAAGGCTTTATTTTTCCTGGCTGGAAGAAAGAGCAATACTGCACTGAAGAGATGCGGTTACTTATTACCTAAGTAGTATGCAGTCTATTTACTTACTGTCAACAAGACATTTAATGTACAACAGAAATAGCAAAGGCAAGCAGAAAAAAAGGTAGTTGAGAAACAATGTACAAGATAGCCTAAACATTCAGTATGAATGTTTGTTTAACTGTGTAAGGGGCAGGACTCTGCCAGAAAGCTCCTAGGGACAACATATGACGAAATGCAAAAAGAATGCAGAGAAAGATAAAGCCTGGAAAACTGGGAAAGGCAGCATTCATCTCTGCTCACTATGGAAGATGCTAGGGCAACTCCTGCATCAGAGTCCTTCATTATGTGGGATTCTGTGTAAGACCTGATTAAGTCATTGATAGAAGAGGTTACTGGATAAATGAATTGAGCAATACCTGCTGGTTGGCAAAACCAGGTGACCTGGAACGAAGAGATTAAATCGACGTTACACTTCAGTTGGTAAGTTGTTGAAAGGTTCCTTGGTGCCCAGATGACTAGAAGGAAACAGATGCAGGGTCAGTTTTTACATAATGTTTCTGAAGAGATCTGGCTTTCACATCAATTGTTCCTAAAGTTCATGCTGGCATATTAACAAAAGTCCAAGACTAGAGTGCATCACCATGTGGATAAATACAAACAATATGTTGTAAGACATGACTTTCTTTACCGATACTCTGAGGGTAGGTCTCTGGCTGAAGAAGAACAGGGAAAGAGGGAAGAGACTTAAGTGACAATGCACCAATACTTTGGTTTCTTAATGTCTGAAAAGTCAGTTCTTTGGGGAATTCAAGAGCATTGTTGGGCAAAATTCAGATTATAAAGGATTGTTTATAGAATCATAGAAGGGTTAGGGTTGGAAGGGACCATAGAGGTTGTCTTGTTCCATAGATATGAGGGATTTTGGTTTGGGAATTAGTAATTTTTTTACTTTTCCTCTTGCAGGGCTCTGGAGAGGACACTGAGGGACTCTGTGACATCATTCAAGCCATTGCAGAGGTTATCAAGCTAACTGATCCTTCATTGCTCTATTTGGAAGTTTCAACTTTAGTCAGTAAATACCCAGATATCAGGTAACTTTCTTTGCCCTCAAAGTTAAAAGGCAGGAGTTTCTGCATCATAGTTTTTCTGGGCTTGGATGAGACAATGTGGGTTGGGTTTTTTTTCATGTTTTGTAATGTAGCTACTTTCTTATGAAAAATGATGTTAGTATGAAGTGTAGGTGAGCTGGGCTGGGAGGTACACACTCAGTGGTACAGCAAGGGAATAACAAAAATATTTCTGTTCTGAGTTTTGGAAGGATAAAACATGTTTTAGGGTCCCAAGAGAGGCCAAAACAGTGCTTTTATGTTGAGCTGGAGAAGTGAGTTCTGAGTGACTGGAGGTCTGTTGAAGAATTGAAGTACATGCTGAAACAGAAAGAAAAGATTGCCAACTAAGTGATACTTCTGACAGAGATCTCCCTGTGCGAAGTTTCCCACTAATGCCAGTTTTACCATTTTCCTTTGCCAGGGATGACCATATTGCAGCTTTGCTGACAGTGAGAGGCGACGCCAGCAGAGATATGAAACAGACTATCATTGAGACTTTGGATCAAGGTCCGAGCCAACCAAATCCAAACTATGTGCCAATCTTTAAAGAAATTACAGTTCCTACTCTGACTGTGCCAAAACTTCTCAAGTAACTAACAACTTGGTGTCTGTGTGTCGTTACTCATCTGGGATCAACAGGTTTGGAATATTTGAGGGCAAATTTGGCAATGCTATTTTGAGTGAAGTTCAATATACGCTGATACTTGCTAAGCATGTTTCTTTCTGAAGACTTGGATGTGGGGAAATAAGATGGATGTAAAGGTCATGTTTGAAGAATGAAGCCTCTAATGGCGGAGGTCTTTTCACTGACCTATTTATTGCAGCCACTGACTTATTTTTGCTGTCAGCCAATGTTTTTCTTGTGGAATATGTTTGCACCGTGTCCTGCAATGCCAGATAAAGATTTTTATACAAAAACAACAGCGCATTAGTGTCGGATATGCTAAAATGCATCTCCTACAGTAGCTAAGCAGACTCCTTTAGAACTGTCTTTATATGGCAGTGCATTGAGCTGAGTGTATATTACTGTCCTCAGTCCACTTTCACATTATACGTTGTATATGTACTTACTTTGGTGTAAAATAGTTTATTGCAGAAACCTTAATTATGAAATCAGTTTCCTGACTAAGGGGACTGAATGAAATTGCTGTTGTGCAATTTGATTATAGAGTGAATAAATAAATAAACACACACGAGGTACATCTTTTTTTTTTTTATTGATTCACTAAAACATAAAGCACCACCAGTTCAATAAAATGCTAAACCAGTGCTACCTTCACCTATGTTGTATTTGCATCCTTATAGATTTACAGTAGGTTTAAATCTTGTTTTGTTTGAAGTGTGAATAAACTTTAATTAACAGTTTTCTGAAAGCACAAGATAATGTGTTTTATTTCCGCAGTATTTTTAGATCTATGGTTAAGGCTCTTTTCAGTATTGGCTGTTCTGATTATAAAATACTACTAGAAAACTGTAGATTTAAAGCGACTTGATGAAGGGCAGAGAGCAGAGTTATACCTGAACAGAGGGGGCAGAGCCTGTATTAATTAGCAATTAATGTTGTGGAGTTTGTATATGTAACTTGTTTGGGCTGTGAGCACCCAGACTCTGTGCTGTTCAAGCCTTCTCCTTATGTCCTCGTATGCAAAGTCAGCAGTTTGGATGAAGGGTGAAACAAGAATCCCAAAGGTTGTGGGTTTTTTCACTGCCAGGGGGAGTGTGTCCCAAGGGCTGTGGACAGTTCAGGATATCCACCTAAGAGTTTTAGCAGGGCTGGAGCCACTCCATGGTGCAGGTGAGTGGACGGGAATGAGGCTGCTTTTCTGAGGGTTGTGTTCAGCCCTCAGTTAGGAATGATTGAGGTGATAGTAAGTAATCTGGCTTGTACTTTCCAATCCTGTACCTGAAATGTGCATTTTCGTCTTCAGTTTGTGTAAGGGAATCCGTTCGTGGGGCTTTGTTTCTCCCTCTCCAGCAGTCCTCCTGTATCTTATCTCTTGGCTGTCAAACTTGCACTATTTCCCCTCTGTCACACACCACTTTCCCTGAGCGGCCCTAGGGACGGCTCTGCCCCACGCTGATCCCTTCACAGCGGCGAGGGCTTCCGTGGAGGAGCCATTAACGTGCGGGCGCCGGAGCCTAAGCCTGCAGCCGCTTCCCGCCCTCTGTCAGCATCCCGAGGGGCTGCCCCTCTGCCTGGAGGCTCGGTCGCGGCGGGGAATAGGGATAACCAACAGCGGGGAATAGGGATAACCTACAGCGGGGCCGGTAACGACAAGGCCGCTCCGCGTCTCCATGGCAACGGCTCGTCTCGGGATTCCCCGGGGCGGGGCCCGTGCGCCCTCCCGGTTCATGACGTCAGCGGCGGCGCCGCGTCACGCGGCCCGTGCCGGAAGCGCGGGGAGCTGCCCGTTGGCGGCGGCGCGGCCATGGCGGCGGGCTATCAGCACAGACCCAACGGCGGCGCCGCGCTGCCAGACCCCTCCTTCCTGTGGAACGTCTTCCAGAGGTGAGGGCCTGAGACCCCGGGGGTACCGGGGACGGGACTGACGGGCGTGCCTTGAGGGGGGGGCCCGGCCCCGGCACCTCTTTACCGCTGCGCTGAGGCGGCCGCCGCCACCCTTGTCGTTCCCGGGCAGCTACAGGGCGAGCCGGGCCTTCCCGGGGCCGCCGCTGCCTGAGGTGAGACGGGGCGTTGGGAGGTGCCCGGAAACGGAGAGCTGGTACGGGCAGGCTGTCACCGGCCATGGGCATCCGCGGCGGGGTTTGGCTGCCTCGGAGCCTTGCGGGGCGGGTGAGCGTCGCGGTTGTATCCCTGTAGGGGGGACCCGAGGGGGTGCGCTAAGAAGGGCTTGAGGAGGAATAGGTATGGCTGTAGGGAAGGGGGGTTAATGGAAGTGAGAGGGTGTAACCTTGAAATCGCTGAAGTGATCTTTGACCTGAGAACCCGGAAAGGGTTATAAAGCCTGAAGGATGCATGCAGCAGCACGGGAGGGCTTGTGAAAAGGCATCTGATGAATGCTTAATGGAAAACTGCAAAGCTACTAGCAGATATTCCCTGGAATACATCTGGAGTAGGAACCTGCAGGGGAGTTAGCAGGCCCTGTGTTAAGAAATACACTGCCAACACTGTGGCAGTGAAGAAGTCCTTCACAATTGTGTCACGTCAAGGAGATGGGGCAGGTTCCTATGGTGGATCCATTTTCATGGGAGCTGTGTCAGAGGATGTATCTTGACTCAGTGACAGTAAGAAGAGGTTAAGGAGTAGACAAACAGTAATGTGTTGCTAAAACTGGCTAATATTTGCTTAGTTACTCAGAATGACTCAGGAATGTGGCCGCTTACCTACCCAGCCTTCCCTAAAACCGCTTCATCTGGGAACTTGGAGGAAGCATGCATGGTGCTGTTTCTAAAGGATCCAGAAAGAAACGGCCACAGTCTGACTTCTGCACCAGGCAAACCAGTAGAAACCATTAAACATAATGTAGGTAGTCAGGAATGTTGCATGGCTTGTGTTTAAAGTATCCCTTTCTGTCAGACTAGTCCAAGTCCTGTACTGCATATGGTAAGGATTGAGTATGGATGTGACATCTAGAAGTGCTATAATTCATACAGTAATTTCCTAGAGACTCTCAACATATGGAAGTATCAAAAGCCTTTAAAGAAATCCAGTATATGTGGAATGAAAGGGTGGGTTCTAGCATGGATAAATGACTGGCTGAAAAGTGTGTGTGGTCATCTGCCACACTGGTGGACAGAGCCATTTTGGGGTCTTTATTCAGTATGTTCAGGAGCAACGGGGGGAGAAAAGGGTGAATGGCCAGACGAAGTTTGCTTCAGCTGAATTATTTGTACCGGCTGATTCCTGCAGTAAGTGAGGGCTGTGAAGGCTTCAAGTTAGCAGTCCTGAACGACTTGTGCTTACAGTGCTGTGTATGAGCGGATCGCACCACCCCGTCACAGCCAGATCACAGTCACTGTATGGCGGCCAGTTAAAACCCAGAGAATACACCTGACGTCCATGAGGCAGAGCCACTTCAACTTTGTATCATTTTGTATACAAAATCAGTGTGCTTTATGCCTCAGGAGCAAGATAAGTGGGTCCTAGACCCACTTATTTATGAAAATACCAGTTTAGCACTTAGTAGCAGCTCAAAAGGTAGAAAAATGTTTGGATTACCTAGAAAAGAGATAGAGAATAAAAAAGAGGAATATCTTTTAGTGTTACCATTTATGCAACTTCTGCTTGCAGTTTGAATGTTGTATGCCATTCTGAGATGAGGAAGGAATCTCACAGAGTGAACTGAAAGGGTTTAAAGAAGGACAAGGACTAAAGGGAAAAACAGCTTCAGCAGAGGGATGAGCTGAGCAGGACTCTGCTTTGGAGCAGTGGTAACAGAGGGGAAGTTAAAACTGTCAGTGTCAAGAGGATGGCCCATGTATAAAATGGGAGGAAATCCCCACCGCTTTCAGATATTCTTCTAAAGAAGGCATGATCCTGCTTTATTTGGGCAGAAATCACTTAGGTTTATGAGTTTTAGATTAGAACTCTCTTTTCTAAGACAATAGACTGTGGTAGCTGAATGGGACCTCTGCTTTTTTACTTTTTGAACCCCACTGACATGAGATGAGGCTCTGCAATTGATTCTTTAAGTATTTTGCACTAGTTGCATTAGTGACTTTCTCTCCATTGCCAACATCTTACTGAGAGAAACTGGGTGCCAAACCTGGGCCTCCAATCTGGGAGCCAGGCAGCTAAGTGACATTAGGCATTATGTGGATTTACCCAGCATGATGTGCTCTGCAGTTCTCTTAAAAACAAATAAATATACTTACTTAGCACACTCCAGAATGTCTCATCAGTCTGAATGCAGCTTTTAACTTGCAATTGCCATGAATGGTTTACCAAGACAATGCCATTAGTGACTTTTCAGGAAAAGATTAATTCATCTGGTGAGTAAGAACCAAATGTTGAAGTCTTCTGTAAGTGGAACCTGTTCATTTCAGCCATTTAAAGCTTACCAATATCTTTTTTTTCCCCCAGGGTTGATAAAGACAGGAGTGGAATAATATCTGACAATGAACTCCAGCAGGCATTATCTAATGGTGAGTCTGTAAGTGAGCAATGAGGTAGTTCATTGTAAACTTAATGTTAATTTTCAAGTGAGTCTGTTTACTTTATGCCATATTTATTTGATTGGGGGAGATGGGGGGTGTTCCCATTGCTGATTAATACTATCTAACTTTATTTAATATCATTACTATACTATTGAACTATTATGAATATTATACTATAATATTTAACTAAACCTACAGCAAAATGTTGAAGGGGAGTTAAAAAATGGACAATCCTTGTGATCTTATTTTATCTTACTGGATTTTTTCTCATTGTTCCTGTTTTGGTTTTTGTTTTTATTTCAAGGGAATTTTTTTGGGTTTGGTGCACGTTAGTACAATGCATTATAAACTGAGTACCTACTGTAAACATTACTGATTTATGTGCTGAGGAATGAAGGCATGCACACCTCTTACCTTTTTCCAGCTCTGCTTCCTGGAAAACATAAAGTCACTTATAGATTCCTCACTCATCACTACTGAACCTTTGTTTTTTTTAACCAGGATCAGTGTTTAACCTGGACAAAGATCAGCTGTTTACAACCAGCCTTTTCACTGCACATAAAATCTTTACAAACAGTACAGTGCAGGAATTGGAGATGGTAATTTTTAATTACCTTTTTTTTCCCCCCAAATGAGGCATGTTTGGATTTTTTTCCCAACAAAGCAGAAAGATGCACTCTAAATCTTGTATTAAAACTTACCAGTACTGTCTCAGTTCCCTTAAAGGGTAACGAGGGTTTGGTTAAATAACGCGTGGAAGCAAAAGAAAAAGTGGAAAGAATTTCCAGTAGCCTATTTTGACTTTCCTCTGGTGACTTAGGGTGGGTTGGGTTGTACTTTGTGGGTTGGGTTTTTTCCACTTAGAAACCTGAAGAAAGTGCAGACTGAAGCTGTTTGTGCACCTTTAAGTCTGTATCAAGTTCCCTTCTCCCGAGATTTAATTCCTTCAGCCTTCCTGGGCTTTGTGACTGAGAAGGGTTTAAGCTGATGCTGTGAGCTGCAGTGCACATAGGCTGAAAGGCTCCTTTTTGTCAGTAACCACCTGACCAGAAATGAATCTGGATGGCTCCATTTAGTAAAATGGTGGTCTTGTACTATAATATTTGTGTAATAAGTCATCTGATAAATGCAAAGCAATATATTATAGCTGCCAGACCTGATCCATAACTAAGATAATGTTTTGAGTAAAAACTCCTGTGAAAGCTAAATTAAATTGATGAAGTCACTGTTTTCATTTAAGATCACAGTGCTGTTCATACCTGTGGGAACCTGGCTTTACCTACCAGTTTAAACTTCATGTATTTAAAATACATTTTCACTTAATTGAATGTAAAGCTAATAGGCAGTGATGACTATCTGAACTCTTTTCTTTCCTTATTTACAGTGTAGATTAGCAGTTTCAGTGCTTTGCAGTTAAGAAGAATCCCCACCAAGTGAATTCACTGTTAGACAAAATATGTGCAGAACTGTAAGCTTCCTTCCTTCTAAGCAATTCTAGATCTTGTACACCAAAGTTACTAACCATTCACTATATTCTTTTCAAAATATTTCCTCCAGTGGATGTCCTTGCAATGTAACGTAGGCTATAAGAATGTTACATGTTTATTTCTAAAGCAGTTTTAAAAGTCTGCAGAGTGCGCATCATTAAAATGGGAAGTTCACTGTGGTTTTGACATTCAGCTTCTCAACACAGAATCACAGAATGGCTAGGGTTGGAAATGACCTTAAGATCACCTAGTTCCAACCACACTGCCAAGGGCAGGGACGCCTCGCTCTAGACATGTCAAGTTTATTCAAGTAACAGTACACTTACCTATGAGGGAGATCATCACTTTGTATAGTTGTTTGTACAATAAACTCATGTGCTTCCTTGTTTTCTTCTGCACTGCCATGTAAAGGTAATAGCAGAGTCAGGTGAGGGAACAGTCTTTCACTGGTTATTGGAGCAGGCTGGAATCAGTACAGTTCTTCAGCAATGGAGTTGCTCTGATTTCACTCTGTGGTATCTAAATGAGGCTTTCAAAAAATGAAAACACAAAATAGGTTAACTTTCCAGCTCTGTTTTCACTTCTTTCTCTCTTCTGTTCAGAGTTAAATGCTGGCACCCTATTAATGATTCCATTATTTTTTGTTTTTATCAGGAGACATACAACTCTTATGGTACTGATGTTACCTGTCTAAAATACTGCTTAAGCATTTTCAGAGGCATTTTTACTCTTTTTCTGCTCACGTTTCTGTTTATGTGCAAATAGTTCTATGACCTGCCTACAGCATAGGGGTTTTCCCCATTGCTGTGTCTGCATACTTACACAGATACCATTTCCCTTCTATGGGAGAAACTCAGCGCTGCCATGAGCACTACTTACACCACCACTGCAGCAAAGCAATGCAGCAAAGCAGCCTGCTTAATGCCAGCACAGCCTTTCTATTAGGCAGCTGTGGTCAGCTAACTGCATTGCTGCATATGGCTCTGCAGTGCCTCTGATCTTCTGCTTTCTTTGTGGTACCTCCGCTCAAACACAGTTAATTTAGTATACACTCCTTGGTCTTCATGGTTCCTTCACAGGCTCTAGAGAACTGATGGTGAAATTCTAGATGAGACACAGGATTTCTCTGAATTTAAAGCTTAATGCTCCCACCCAGGGGAAAACTATCTCAAAGTGACTAGCCTCTGCATATTCAGAGACATACAAAGACCCTTTCAAGCAGCAACATTTTTTGGTCTGAAAATACTAACTTAAACTAATACCTCCTTGATTTAGCAGTGGAGGTGGGATTTATATTAAACTCAACTCCAAATTGTACTGTGTGGTTGTGCCGTGTTAGGAACCTTTTCATTTCTGTCAGAAACTAATGTCCTTGGGTAATCTACCTGTAAAATAAGGAATAAGCAGATTGGGTTTTACTTAGGAATAGATATGAGACCTTGTCTGAATTGTAACTTGAAAGCTCTTTTGCTCCCATCAGTAGAAAAAGTGGGACTTCAGTTTTGGTCTTGCCTTTTATCCAGTAACTCCTGACTGCCCGAGATGAAAAAAAATCCTTAGTTCTTGAGGTTTTGGGGGCAGGGGGTTGATGCAGCCTGAAAAATGTTGCTTCCTGTGTAGTACCTATAAAGCATTGGTCACCTCTGAATGATCAGGAACATAATTACTTCAAAGCAGCCTTATTATGTATATAATATGCTAGCTCCATGTCATCTAGCTCTGAATCACTGGGGTTTAAGTTCTTACCTGATTTTTTGGTTTTGGCTGGTTTGTTGGTTGGTTTTATTTTTTTGTTTAGGTGTTACTCAGTATTGAGGCACTAAAGTGATTCTTTCTGTTTCAGGCACATGGACTCCATTTAATCCAGCAACAGTCAGGTCAATTCTTGGTGAGTGTGGCTATGTGATGTGGAATAGTCAAGACAATGCTTTGTGATGCTTCAGAACATTGAAAATGCTATCAGTTGTTGCATGGGTTTGTGTTTTTTTTCTCTCCAGACAGCCCAGCAGTAGTAAGTTAAGTATTTTCCCTTTGGAATAATACCAGAATGCCCTTTGCATCCACACATATGCACTTGTGGAAGTAGCCTGAGAAAATTTTACTGTACAACTGAATAGATAGTAAATGTAATTTATGTATAGGGGAAATTGACAGCTTAAATATTCTACCAGGATATTATATAGCTTGTCTCTGTAAGTAGTTTCTCCTGTTTTACATTTTAATCCTATGTTTTGTTCCACAGAGACGCTTTACAATGTTTGAATTCTTTAGTGTCCTAAAATAATTGCCAGTAGTGTAGAAGATGACAGTGGTAGAAGGATAAAAATGCAAGCACAAGAGATCTTTTCTGTCATACAGTTCATAAATCCAAGGACTGAATGTTTTGCTTTGTTTTTTAGTAATTATTCAGCAGCAGTCTGAGTTCTACCACTGTGTGACATGCAAAAGCATATATGTCATCACATATATATGTCATTACATACCAAGATGACAGTATCAGTAAGTCAAACAGACGACTGTCCAGCAGTCCTAGCAGTCAATTGATTTGGGCTTGTTCTTGTGCCTTAGAAAAGAACAACCCACCCCTTGCCCTTTTTGTCACTGAATGATCAGTCGAGCCCTAAATACTCTCAAACTGGAAATGAAACCCCAGGAAAAATAAAACATTCTGTGACTCATCCTGGTCCTTCTTTATCTTGCTTGATCTTTCCCTCCTCCAGTGGGTGACCACTTGCTCTTTTTGTCAGAAGTTCCCAAAATACCACTTGTATTTTAGCAATTTGCTTTGTCTTCAGCATATTCCACCCAGTGCTCTTGCTGCTGCCTTCAGATAGTAGCAGGTGTTACCAAAGAGTAGTATGGTTACTGGTTTATGTGTGTTTCTTATTTCAGGCATGTTCGACAGAGAAAACAAAGGTGGTGTGAACTTCAATGAATTCACAGGAGTCTGGAAGTACATCACAGACTGGCAGAATGTCTTTCGAACGTATGACAGAGACAATTCTGGAATGATTGACAAAAATGAGCTGAAGCAAGCGCTAACAGGTTTTGGTAATTCATTTGTAATTACAGTTTTTATGGTAGGGCTATGGCATCAAGTGAGCTTCTTATTGTTAGGGCTGTACTGCTCTGATAAATGCAACTCTAAATGAGGCAGGAGAAATGCAGTTATCTTTTTAGCCGTACGATACCTTTTAAAGATGTCTGTGCCATGAGCACTTTCTGGGTTAAAGCTATTTCGTGTAATGGAAAACAAACCCAGAAAACATTCCACACGTGTACCAACACATCCAGTTTCGGTCTCTGCTGTAGCTGCTCTGAGAGTGTTGCCAGATACTTCAGGTAAATGAACTTATTCAGTATACAGTGCAGCTTGTTGCTTCTTGGAACAAGAGGTAACAGCCTCAAGCTTGCAGCAGGGGAAGTTTAGACTGGATAGTAGGAAAGATGTCTTCTTAGAGAGGGTGATGAGGCACTGGAAGAGGCTGCTGAGAGAAGTGATGGGAAGCGGTGGAATCAGCATCCCTGGAAGTGTTCAAAAACCATGTGGATGATGCCCTCAATGACATGGTCTAGTGATGGACTTGGCCGTCCTGGGGTAATGGCTGGACTTGATGTCTTTTCCAACCTAGTTGATTCTGTGATTAAAACAAAGCCTGCTGTCTATGTTATGGTAGACTTCACTTACAAAATGTTGAGCTGTAGCCCCTAAACCATTCCCTCAACTGAATTGTCACTTCAGTCAGGAATTATGTTTACTATGACTCTGTGTGCAGCTATTACTAAGCACAGGTTTTACTGTTGCATTTCAATTTAACAACATTCAGAAAAAAATGGTCTCTCATGTAGCTCGTTACAGGTTCCTGGGTTTGTTAGACAAGCCTCCTGCACACTAGTTCTTGTTCTAGGATTGTGGTAACTGAAACTTTCTAAAGTCTTTCCCTTTTTCCAAGGTTACCGATTGTCTGACCAATTCTATGATATCCTTATTCGGAAATTCGACAGACAAGGAAGAGGACAAGTTGCTTTTGATGACTTTATTCAGTGCTGTGTTGTTTTACAGGTAAGAAAGGTGATGCATGTTTATGTCAATTGAAAAAAACAAAACAAAGCCAAAAAACAAGCCCATCTTTTCTTAAACTTTTATGGTTCTCATTCTAACTATATTATTGCATCTAGAAGTTGCTTTCACTTACTGTAAACCATTTGAAGAAAGTATATGAGAGGTGCTAGAAACATCATTATTTACTGGTCTTCATCAATTATCCATTAGCATCACAAGTAAATTTGATACAATGGGGGGAACTGTAAAATAGTAGCAGTGGCCTAAAAGGAAAACACTTACTACTGTTGAACACACAGAGTTCCTCTGGACCTGTAATGTATTGAAACTGGACTGCTCCATGTCCTGTGGTGTCCATAATTCTCATTGTCTGAATTGTGAGGTTTTTTTATATCTCCACTTAAGGGTCTGGCTAAAAGGAATCTGACCGAGCAGCTGAATTATTCAGCCTTTTGTCACTGCTCTTCCTCCAGGGGCCAGGGTAGTAAAAGACGTTTCAAACAAAAAACCTTTCAGTAACAGTAAGTATGTGGGGAAGAGAGAAGTAACACAGGTGTACTGTTTTGTTTGGCAGTCACTGGATGAGGAACTTCACTTCATTGCTAAAGGTTTCTCTTGGGTGTATCTGGCTTTCTGAAAAGACTGGGGGAAAGCTGGGAAACTGTAGCAATGGACAAACCCAGTTTTGGTAGGGTAGGAAAAAGGTTGCTCTTGTTACACAGGCCAGCTTTGCAACACTGTGTTAAGATACCTTTCAATAGGTGACTAAATAAAAGCAGGGCCCTGAGGAAGTAATATGTCCATTATTTCTGCACAGGTGTCTTTCTCCTTTTAGCCTTATGTCTATAACCGTAAGTGTGTGGAAGCATCAATTGCCTTTATATTCATTTGTAATATAAGCCAATTGTATTTCATTATAAACTTAAAACTCTGATAAAGAGAGCTTTGAAATAAGGTGTCATTCAGCTGGTGTTAGTGAAACCACGCTGGCGGTTGGTTTGGCCACTCTCCGTATTGCCTGGCATCTCTGTCTGGGTTATACAGTGACAGCTTGGACACTACTGACACACAGAGCATGTATAAGAAAGGGACTTGTTAGATTTGCCTCCAGGTGATTCTCAAATGCCTCATGAGAATTGTGCATTGTTTCTCCCCCACCTCAAAGCAAGTTACACGAAGTTGTCTGATCTCCACAAAGAAGTGCATAGATGTGTAGGTACTGAAGCATAGGGCAGTTTCAGAATCTGATCTGCTGCATGAGATTGTCAAGTGCCTACAGAGAGGATGGACAGGAAGTGCTACCCGAATGGTAAGGGGAGTACTTGTCCTGATGTACTTGTCCCTCCTTTTCAGAGGCTGACGGATGTGTTCCGCCGATACGACACTGACCAAGATGGCTGGATTCAGGTGTCCTATGAGCAATATCTTTCTATGGTCTTCAGCATCGTATGACACTGCTAACCAGGAACTGCACACTGGTGTTACACAGACTGGAGTTGCCAAATCATCACGTACTGAATAAGATTATTGATGTACTATAATGGCTATAACTTCACCTTCTTAAATTTTGTATGTATGTATGTTGGCCATCACCAGAATCTGTACTTGAGTTGTTTTTATTTTGTGTTCCTGTATGATATGTCCATCTCTGCTTACCGTCATACAGAAAGCACAGAATCTAGATTTACGTGGTGCAATGTCAGACTTGACTTAACCTTCTTTCACATATCCTGCATGGGAAAAACATGACTCTTTAGAAACGCCAAATTACAATAATGCTTGTTAGTTTAGAAGGGAGTTGAAAGTCAGAAGTTGCACAATATATTTTGCATGTGCCTTACTTTTATAAGAGTTTAATGTATTAATTTTTAATACAGAACTTAAAAATTAAGTAAAGACATTAGATCAACTTTTATAGTCTACTTCACTTCTGTATGGGTTTCTTTTAAGGGGTGGTGGTTTTATTTTTATATGCTAGTTTTCTACAGCTCAGGGGTCCCTTCCATGGAACAGCAAGGGCCTTCCTTCCTTGCCTTATTTCATTTTCTAGCTGCTGCCTTCTCTCAGCGTATCCTCAGGACAACTTCAAATGCAACTCCTTCACGCCCATGGCCAATACTACACCGTCCTCAGTGAGTTCCCTGCAAAGTCAACCATATGTAACTACTCCAGAGGTGTCATTCCCTCTGCTTAGGGTGCTTATTTAATATCACCAGCCTTTTTTTCATGTGCGAAAGCACTCTGAAGTGGCCTTAAACTGACTGTCAAACATTGCCATCACCTCACCCTCTATCTCACCATTTACAGGTGGCAAGGAACAGTGGTAAAGCAAGCAAAAAACATAATGACTAACTCCTGTCACCATCTCCTGCAGTAAATTCAAAGCAGAAAACAGACGTTAGCAAATCCTTTTTGATTCCTCAAAGAAAATCTTACAGCAGCACTATCCAAAGCACTTAAAACCACTCAAGCAGAAAGATTACTTCTAACTGCTATGCTCTGGGATATGTTTACAGCCCAGGGCTTTCAGCTTTTATCCAAAGACTTAAGCTAGCAATACTTACTTATTCTGAAGTCCTTCCCTGTCCCCAGCTCAGTGTATGCAGGCAGCCCCCATGCACCCCTTTATTTTTGAATATCACAGTTATGTGACAGCTCACAGGCAGGTGAGCTGCCATTGATATGTGCCCATATATAAACTGATGCTCTCAGTGATACCAGGCAAATATTACAAGAGATTATGCAAAGAAGGATTGGGTCCACAGAAAGACACCCACCCTAAAAAAATACCAGTGTTACAGGGTTATTCCCAAGTGTCTCAGTCAGAGTGCAATGCCTGGTGTCAGGGTGAAGACAGCCAAGTGGCAACCATTCAGTGATCTGGCATCTGTTGTGCAGAGGAACTGCTATTAGTTAAGTGATAATTGAACAGACCCTGAGTGACAGTTCAGCAATAATTTCTGAACAATTGCTGCTGTGAAATACATGGGGACAGACCAATGGTCTTCCAAGCATAAGCGCACCAGCTGTTGTCTGAGTTGCTGGCTATTGTCTCATCCAACAGCCTTGGGCAGACTGTGAAGGTTATTTACCTTTAAGGTGATAACAGAGACTTGCAACAGTTCCTGCTCAAACCTCACCTCCCCAGAAGACAGAATCACTCTATATTCTCTTCAGAAAGACAAAAAAAATGTAAGAGCACCCCCAAAGCCTGGGGCTTAAAAGAGCTTCTCCATGAAATGGCTTATTCAAAAAGGCTTCCTTGTTCCCTCCCCAGTAAGAAAGCCATCCCTTTGAATCCTATGTTCACCCTAACAGGCTGAGAGAGTTGGGCTTGTTCAGCCTGGAGAAGGCTAGGGGAGAGCTTACAGCAGCTTTCCACTACCTAAAGGAGCCTACAGAAAAGCTGGAATGGGACTTTTTAACAAGGGCAAGTAGTGACAGGATAATGGGGAATGGCTTGAAACAGACAGAAGGGAGCTTAAGATTACACATTAGAAAGCACTTCTTTACTGTGAGTGTGCTGAGGCACTGGCACAGGTTGCCCAGAGAAGCTGTGGCTGCCCCATCCCTGGCAGTGTTCAAGGCC